>JTDE01000880.1:15729-79393 GCA_014338405.1 Paragonimus skrjabini miyazakii
TACACCAGCTGTTCTTGCACATACCTCGTTTGAGTTGATTGGAATTAATACTACACTTTCTGATACGTGCGTCTCGTCTTCTTGGTGCTCCTTTCCCACCTAGATCGGAATTGCCTATGGTGACCTATTCAACGACTGCATTTTGAGCTGACTTTTCGTGTTTATACTTTTGTATTGTGGTAACCCCTGAAGAATATAGTCGAATGATTGAATGTTTTGGCTGAGAGACAATCATCGACCATCGGAGGAACAACTGAAATATGGGCGTAATAAAATGTATTCAAAAGTGATGTTTCTATTTTTATCATGTGAACAATTTACATAGTGTGATCTGGTGCAGCATTAACGCAAAGTTAGTGGACTTAAGCCTAAAACAATAAAAACAACACAAACTGACATCAAAAATTCTAGACTACGGATTCACCAAATTTAGGCTGGTGTTATCATGCGGTGACTGACATCGTAGAACATAACATTTTCAAGTATTATGCAACAGTAACGTTGAATTGCAACTTCTACACAGATCAACGATCACGGACAGCTCCGACGCAATCTAACATCAGAGAAAGGACGTGAACGAACAATCACAATGAGCGTATTAATGGTAGGGTAATGAGGCGGCGATCTGCACAATGTTAAGTTCTAACGCCTGAATGATGCACCACCGGGAGATCTCCAAGTTCATTCAAACAAATCGGTCAAGGAGAGGATAATGTAACCGTTTTACGGCCGCTCATGTGGTGTGGAACACGGTAAGTAATACGTAGGTCGATCATCTGAAGTGAATAATAAGGACGTGAACATCAGAAGGAAGTTGAAAATGCATGTGCGATATTTTCTGTGTGGTTACATTTACCCGACTGAAACTATCTGCTGCTTAACGACCACGTGAATTTTTGTGTTCGGTATACGGCGAATTCCCTCAAAGTTGTGAAAATGGTTGTGGTCAGCAGGGCGTCAATCGCAGCATATCAGATGTGGATCTCGCGCCCTACAGCTACGTCATCCTCCGTCCACGACGCGGCAACGATTACGGCCGCATCCCGAAGGTGTGTCCCTAGTCACTCTCTAATGGAGGACGACCACCATTAGTTGGCCACCTGCGTCTCCCCCAGCTTTTGCCACATTTTACGGAACTCTTCTTCGAACCCTTTCTCTCTCTGTTCTCCTGCAATCAACGGGAACTTAGCTCCCAGTTACACGTATGGGAACTGTTTGAGCATACTTTTCAAGCTTCCGAAAATCAGAAATTAGGCTTGTGATGTAACTCTATATATATATGTGAACTTACGGATTACTGGATTTAGGCATACATCAATGACAGTGAACTAACCGTCTACGGCTACTCTGCGCACCGTGTTGGCTATCCCCGAAGAAGAATGAGAGACTCTGTAATGTTGCTTAGTCACAGCTTCACGAAATCCATGGTGATCAAGAATTTTCAGCCTTTCAACAGGCGCGATCATGCGTGGGTATGGCTAAGATACACTCCTGTCAGCGTCACAGCACGACATGATTCTGGTCAGACCTCTCCCCTGTTTGATCTAATTACTGCAAACAAGGGTCGCCTTGTAGATTTGGTGGTCACGAAACAGCCACTTAAACACAGCGACTGCTCATTACTGGTTTTTGATCCTATCTGCTAGTGGTTGCAACAACCAGCAAAAGGGTTTACAGTTTGAAACTGAGATTATGCTAACTTTAATTATCTGACAAGCTATCTCGAATCACTCCATTCTTGATTGTGGCTCACTGGACTGCAGTTGTCATTCTCCAAAATACAATTCAAAAGTGGAATGATTTATTCATACCGCGTAGATTGTGCATTGTCTCCTCTCTCCTATCACTTCCGCATAAAATACGCTGTGTCCATGACGATCATTCTATTTGTCCGAGAAGCACAAGCTAGCAGACAACGTAAAGGACTCGAATGTATTTTTCACCGTTCGAAATATGTGTAATCAAGAAATCCGTGAACACTCTGAGCCCGTATAAAAAGGTCCCACAGAGAGTTCGCGTTAACGAAAGTTTCCTGTTCAAATATACACGTCGATTAAGAAAGAATCAGCATTCAGCTTTTTCTTCACGACTACCAAAAGGAGCGGCTTATTCCGACTGGCAAGTGCTTGTTAGAGTATTCAGCATTATAGAACGTCGCGCTAAAGAACGTGTACCCTACTATACCCTTTTAACGCAACCACTCACTACCGTTGACTTATCTGCAATGGACGTTGAAAACATATTTGCTCAAAGTCAATCCATACAGTACGATGTGCAGAGATAAGGTCCACCTTGAGATACTTAAAGAAAGTGGCAGTTAATCCGGCAGGACGTCTACACAGCTCTTCAAACGGACATTTCAGACGGGTATACGTTTTAGTGTATGGAGAAAAGCCGGGGTCATTGGAATTTTCGAAGCGAAATGGCGGCACTTCCCTCCTAGGCACCAGCCGATCAATCATACTAACATCTTACGCCAGATAGTGTGACTCTTAATAAAACGATTTATCCTGATGCACTTCCTGAGAAATGGTCTCTTGTATGCACCATTACTTGGTTCCCAATCGGACATACGTAGCGAATTTGCTGATCTTCATTAATCGTTTGATGGGTACAAAAGACTTATATCAGAACTATTTTCTTGGGCTTTGCATTCGATCATGTTCCACACGGCCCCCTCAAACATAAGCTTGAAGCTTCTGGTATCTAAGGCGCAGTTCTTCATCGGATTACCTTCTTTCTTGAAGACAAAACTTTTGGAGTCAAAACTGACACATTCCATCTCACTCCTTGGTTTATGCAGGTATTTTTCAAAGGTCAGTGCCTTTTCCGCTTCGGTTTCACAAAATTCTCTAAGGATTCCTTCGCATCACTACGGTAGTGAGAAGGCAAGTATGAAAGCTTGGGTTATCACCATTCAATCTATTTGCCAAATTACCTTTGAAATTTCTAAGAGAAACCAGACACTTTTGTGGACTTAAAATTCGTGGCTCGCATAATTTTGTCTTGCTGTTGACAATTTCATTCGCCATAAGTTCGTTCTTGTACTGCAGTAACAGTGGGCAACATTTTTGCGGTACTTGCTTGCGCAGTCTTAAACAATGGCACTCCTGGACTTCTATCCTACTAGCCTTGGGTAAGACTGTTTATACGGTCAGCAAAGTATTCTGTCGGGTACGATAAACGCAACCACTTCATTTGCTCAGCGTAACCGTTTGTGCAGTTCAGTAGCTATTGTGTCAATAGAAGTTTCAGTAGCTACTATATCTTCATGGCTAGAAGCAGTGCTCTCGGGGTGAGTGCTATTTAAGGCATTTGGAATGCTGACTATCGGATTAGGCTGGTGCAAAATGTTGGCAAGCTCCTCATACTTGCTTCATACTTACAGCCTCTAGGTACGTCATTTTTCTAACCTGATCTGCAAATATATAGTTAAAAGAAACTGCATACAACTTGGTGTTCTTCGCTACTTGTAAAAGGCCCATGACGTTCTCAGCGACCAAAAAAACATTATCACTTATGGTTGTCAAATACCCAATATATCTGTCTCACCAGATGGTCATCATATTGACATCGCCACATCCGTTCAAGATCTAAGAATATAGGATTCAAACTCTTTCAATTTCTCTGAACAAGTACGCTTTCAGGTAGCAAAAACCAAAAGGACATTAGGCTGTATCAAAAATACATACGGTCTACCAGATGCGAAGCTGGCTGTTTACAAAATGTGAGCTCGACCTCAACTTGAGTATTGCACTTTCATTTACAACCACTCACGAAATTCTAATAGACTTATGTTAGGAAATCTCCAAAGATCATTTACCAAAGCTTATTAAGACATTCAGCCTAACTCACCTACAGTGTACGTTGCCAAACACTTGGTATCGATCCACTCTGGTTACGAAGACTAAAGTTGAATCTCAGATTTCTGTATAGACTGACACATTCGTACGCCATCACTACAACATTCGCTGTTCATTTCCAACATAGCTCTCCATATGGTCTAATAAATAAAAGTTCAACTTTGTCAACCTTGTCAGCTCGGAAAAAGATACGAGCCAAAAATATTCCTATATTTGGAATAAAATTTCGAATGAAATCAGAGAGAGTGACAACATTCAGCGCTTTAAAAAGGGCTTGGACAGCTTCCTTACATTATCCAACATAATGTATATCTTCAGACTTCGTGTATCTCCTGAAGACTTTTGAATGTGGTCCCGAGAACATTTAGCCGTCAGTTGCATATAATCTATGTACCCGTCCATATTATTAGGCTCTCATTTGAAACAGCTTGCCTGAAACTGTTTATTACGTATCCACCGTTTACTCACAACCCATCTAGCATTTCATTCAATGGGCACTCACGAATCAGCATCATTTCATTCAAGTGCCTCACTGTGCACGCATTGCTTGGAATGTTGGACACTATAAAATTGAAGCTTGCAGTAAATTTAGTGGAATAAACGTATATAGAGTTGTATTCGGAACAAAAACCAAAAGGAAAAACAGGATTATATATCATATCTACACTTTTCCCGCATATTATATATGCTCATTCGTAATAACCTGTTCACCATAGTAGGCCATCAGGCTATTATTATTGGTAGCCGGTATTGACGGTTTACTAGACTGGTATACAAGAACTCTCCAGAGAAAACTGTGTGAAGAAGTTATTCCCTCGTTTGCCTTAAACAATCCCATTAAAACGTCAATTCACGTAATGTGCTGTCTCCCCTGTCTCGAACCCTTCTCATTAACCACCTAGTAATCATTGTGTTCTATAAGATATAGATGCCTGCTTCATCACTGACCCTTAAAAGGCTGATGTCAAAACTGCATACGAAATTTCTATTACCAAGTGATATTCATTATAGCAGTAGCCACAGGTCATCCAAATACCGCAGAATACTATAACAATTACTTGCCAAGAATATTATTGAAAAAAACACAGCAATAATAATATCGCATGAAGCTTTTGTTTGAAGAAAATATATATTCAGTAATGCGTCTCAAACGTAGTAGAGATCCCACACGCTGTAAACGACACCAATTTAGCGACAAGCTCTGTGATTTGAAAGCTTTATTCGCAAACAGGTAGTTCAGTTAACCCTCGATTGCTTAGTATCTGGTTAGTAGGGATGCTTCATGACTGGAGATCCCTCATTTTGCCGAGCGAAATACTTCATTATTTACTTCTGGACAGCAATCAATAAGCTTAACATCAATGCGCGTAGAATGAAAACATGAATGAACTACAATAAACCATCATGCGAATTAAGGGAGAGAATCAAGGACTGGACCCACCAAGAATTCAGTATATTGGCGTATGCTCCAACAGACCATGAATGCTAGTCGTAGAACGTGAGTTCCCGAGCTGTCGTGTTCGGGAAAATTATTTTCCTGGAATAAATCGTTCTAATGGCTTGGTAGCTGATGCAAAAATTGAAATCGTCGAAATCTGCGTCATGGCCTCATATCTGTTTGTTTTAACTGACCATTAATTAAAAACCACTTTCCCGTCATTGTTTTTCGAACAGTGATATGTATACCGTTGTTGCGGTCGATTTGAAAAATATCTTTTCGCGCCTATGTGGCCGTTTTCAACTCGCTTCGGCCTTGAAGCACCATCCCGGCAAATTGCTGGGAGTGTTGTTTAATATCATTCTTTCAGCAGTTCACTTTGTTTTCATTCTAGCTGGAATTTACGCTAGCGTACATCCTGATTCCATGGAATAGTTAACAAATGTGGTATCAGTGAGTGGTGAAGCATGGTGAATTGTCCTACGTTGAATTAGTTCATAGGCGTCTCTCACGTTTGTAGTATTATAAAAAGCTTAGTACTTGTAGAGTCTGTTAATCTTTTGTTCTCTTACTATATACTGTTCTTCATACCTATTATGTTCATTGTACATATAAACCACTTGTCTATTGTTTGAATCAATACACACTTCGTCCTCGCGCGCCTCAGCTTCTGCATGCACGTGGTCGTTGTTACCGGGAGTTGACTGTGGCAACAGTGGATTTTAATAAACTGGAGGAACTGGATTCGTGGGAAATTGTTTGCTATTTAACAGGAACTTTCTCCAAGCGTATAGCGAACTTAGTGTAGTGGAATTTATTGAAGACAGTTATTGTAGATTATTCTGTAACATTGTCGATTGCTTTCTTGGTTTCCACTACATACTCATGTTTCAACAACAGTACGGTTGTCATGGTTTCCCGTTTAATCACGCCGAAATTTCAATAAAAACATGTGTTTCCACGTCCATGACGTCGATTTTCATTATATTTTACCTTCATATTTCCGAAATAACTTAGAATGCGACTCTGCGTTATTTTTCCATTAATCCCTATGCCATTAAACAACCGCACATTTCTTGTTTACGTCTTCGGAAGACTGAAACAAAGAAATCTCTAGGGAACAGATTTTAAAGATTTTAATTTCTGCAACATATCACATATTTTCAACAACTTTAATTGCTATGAATTATTTTTAACTAAAAGATAACGGAGATATTCACGTTCTACCGATTACACGCAGCCCAATAGACAGCTATTCGGATGGTAACAACGATGTGTTCTATGACGCTCTCGTTGGCCTTCTGAAGCAAGCTAACTACTCAGACGTCATCATACTAGCGGGCGATTTTAATGCTCAACGTTGCGTTTTTCCCTGGTTGAGAAGCGGCTGGGAGGTATTTTTGATGTCCGGGCACAATGCACTGATAATGGTGGCATATTGCTGCAGCTGTGCGCATCTCACGGTCTCCATATTTCGACCACCGTATTGCAACACAGGAAGAAGCACTGGGTTACATGGGGACCTCCGTGTGTTTCTTAGCCTTGGACACACTTGGATCATATAGCAGTCCGTTACAGGTGACACCACTCTGTTACTGACTTTCGTGTCTGCCGCAGCAACCACCTGGACTCGGATCAAAATGGTGAGTTCGACGATTCGCTGTTGCAACTCTGTGGAGAACAAAATCGTTGTATGTTATCCAACAAGCGTTTCATCTCATCTTTTGAAGTGAGCGTTTTGGATAGTAATTTTACTTGTTCAGCGATTACAGAATCAGTGGTAATTTTAATACCTGCGTTGATATTCATTAAGTAACTCCGCACTCCGAGTTTGGTTCGATAGCCTACGTTGAGTTTGCTGACGCGTATTAAGTTCGTTTTTGGAATTTTGATCAAGTTGCTTCTCTTTTTTATTTTGCTGAACGAAATTTAAAATTGTGGTGAATTTTTATACCGAGGCTATACATGCGGGAGATTTTGCTGTTTTGAAGTTCATAATGCGCAATTGCTAAGACATTCATTTCCTGCACAGTCTAATATCTCATTCAACTTGATTTATGCCAGAATGTTCTAATTAGCTCATTAACTATTGGTTCATGAGAAGTCAAAAACAGTGTTTTGCACAATGTATCTCTCGAGCACATTTTGCGGCACCTTATCAAGTACATATTGCAGTCTGTGGGTTCATATAGCAAAGTTCAATGGGCATTGAGAAGCTAAACAACAAAATCAACAACCACACAAACACTCGCACACTCACACACATCCATACACATCAATTACCAGGACAATCTCGTACTGACGAACAAGTCTTTCTGTACACAGCGGGGTGGCTTCCATTCGCCAATTGCTACCGCCTCCGTGAACCGGAGAAGCCTTCGATTTTTTGTTGCGTAACGTATCGGAAACGGCTTCTCCAGGTTCAATTGGGGTCAACAAGTCAACAGATGTCGAGCGATCGATGATGCTGGATCCCTGTGACTTGTTACGTTCTGACTTGAGCCCGGTATTGTTGTATCCATGAGCGTTCTGTGAACCCAAACTAGAATGTGTTCGTTGACCCGATGACGTAAATGCTTACTGCGGTCTGTCTATCGGAAACACACTTGGACTAGACAGTACCTGAACTTTCACAGTTTTGTGCCGATCCAGTACAAGCTGTAATTAGCGAACGGAAGCCACCCTTCTGTGTACAGAAAGACTTGTTTGTCAGTACGAGATTGTCCTGGTAATTGATGTGTGTAGATATGTGTGAGTGTGTGTGTGATTTTATTGTTTAGCTTCACAATGCCCATTGAGCTTTGCTACATAAACCCATAGCCTCCAATATGTACCTGATGAGATGCAGCGAAATGTGCTCGAGAGATACATTGTGCAAAAACTATTTCCAACTTTTCTGTTCAAATTTGTTACGGGAAAAGTTTGCTTTGCTATTGATTCATGATCGGCTGCGAATTCGTCCTCAGCCTCACCGTTTACAAAGCCGTGGAGAGGAGGCTTTAACATATTTTTTATCGGCAGTACTGCATAATTTCTAACTAATTGATAGATAACCATGTTATCCCGACCGTCTATTTAAACGTTATTTAAAGGTCTGATGCGCTTCATTGAGTGGATAAACCTAAATCGCCCACAGCGAGTTAACACCTTTATGTTGTAGGCAATCATCAGGCAATGTATAACACAGGTTAATGAGTATTTTACATTTGGTTAATAGGTTTCCAACTTTCGTTTAAGAATTAAAAGCTGAATAAATAACCCTGGCGTCTCTGGGTGACCCACTCAAATCTCCAATGACACGTGTGAGAAAAATACCGCCAGTTGATAAATCATTTTAACAAAAGAAGTAGTCGATCGCAACTGAGGGCGATCTACATATTTAACCACTGCGGTCAGTTCATCTCAGTTGCATACAGATAACCTTATGCCAATGATGTTGATCTAGTGGTCGACATTATCGTCACAGCGGATGTACAATGTTCTTCGCTTATGGTTGTTGAGGAACCAGTTGTTTCTAACAGACCAGTTGCATTTGAGGTTTCTACCTCACCCGAATAACCTCAAAGCTGTGTATTGTGAACGCTTGGCAGCACTGAGAAATTCATAAAAATACAAATTTTTCTTACCACTCTGTTTAATTTTAGTTCGACTCAACTTCAAACCTGTGTTCAGTTAAACAGTTCTGTAATTATTTGTGCAAAGTCATCATGTCGCACGTACTTATGAAGTTTCCACAATATAACAGTGACCAGTTCTACTAAACCTCTTGCAAAACTGAAAATATTTCATAATGTGATCAGCCCTACGTTGACAACCTTCTATTATATCTGTAGGTCAATTAATAACGCAAGAATATTTCATACGTATGTTCGGCTATTTCTTGGAATTCAGATGGAAATCCTGTAAGTTAATCTAAATTCGGTCAAAGGCTGAGATATCTCAGCCACCAGATATGAGAATTAGCAAAAAACCATCAATGACTGTTTAACAATGAAGCAAATCAGTAGGAGCTGTGTAATAGAACACCTTGTAGTCAAGGTTAGTAATGTAAAATTAGTAAAATTGCCGTTTTTTGCTCGGGTTTATTACTCACCCTGGGTATCGCAAATGTTTAACAGTTACCTTTTCTTCCAGTGACTGGCGCATATGAGAATAGTTTGAGATGGTTTATGTTCTTGCTAACTTCGAACAACTTATTACCGTCTACCGCTGTGCTGTCAATCACTGTACACTTTCCGATCACACTTATTCCTCGTCTGATTGGACTGTCTACAGATGGATATTATGGGGTGCTCTGAGGAGTGGTTTACAATCAAACGGAAGCAATGGTAGATGTAAGCATTTTCTTCTCACTTGTCAGTACCAAATAACCAATAACATGGGAAACGTTCGAATCAACGACCACAGTACTTGGAAGAGTATAAAGAAGAAACCAACAATCAAAACAAACATGTCCAATCGTGTGATGTGTATGACATGTGTATGTCATGTGTATGATTTAGGCTCATGACAACCTCATATTCACAAATAATCGTTGCACGCACAACACAGTTTTGAGCTGGTTCTAACCTGAATAGTACGTGTGAATTTGGGGCTGACAAGTACGTAACATTTAAAGATGTACTCACTATTCGCCGACGAGATTGCTCAACGAAATCTCTCTAGAGAATGTCCGTGCGATTTTAGCAATAGTCAAACTTCTGCACATTCACACAGGTTCAACATGTACGAACACACGTTAATCCGCTGTTCACCCTAGCAAGAGCAATATGTACTCTGATAAGTCTTGCGAAGGGACAAGACTTGACAACTTCTCCTCTGCAGGCAAATGTTTATTCCCAACATTTCACAGACAGACGCGGCGGACAAAACCACCATCGACAGAAGTGATCACGACAGATAGAAATGGGACCAACTTAGTTCTCCATTTTAAGAACTGTTACATCATCCGTCAACTAATGCAGCGTTTATGAAGTTTGAATTTAGAAACGTTCGATGCAGCCAAACTTCGTGTAACCACTTGAACTGTGAAGTTTTCAGTGCGTTTATTTAAAGACCGACCCATCGGTGACACTTCACTTTGCTCATCAGTTTATATATAACTGCATTTAAACTTACATTCAGTCAATCCAAAGATGCTTGTTCTTCACAGTGGAGGTACATTCGCTTTATGGACCACAGCAATCCGTGTTACCATGGAAAATTAATGTTGACAGAACACACGCAGTCAGTGGTCACCTTTTGACCACTAGTCAAATTATTGATTCAACCGTTGCACGTCATTTCAGTTCGACATACTTGCAGTATGTTGGGGCGGTTGCTGTTCTTTGATCCAAGTCAGCCCTACATGTTCCGAAAGAACTGTTAGAAAGCGTTACAAGTCCTTATTCTTAGTGACTTATCCTAACCCAGTAAAAGTTAATCGAACCCTCGGATTGTTCGCCTTGGAAACCAACTCATATTATTGTTGGTTGTAAGCCGATGTGGCAGCAAAATGTGCTTGTACTTGACGTTTTTTGAACCTCATTTGCAAGTTCCTTGTGTTTCTTACTTTTGACTTATCAGATTGCATAGGTTTATACTGTTGTTAAAATCATTGGCTGAAACTGTATAGAAACTCAGTCATTGTCAAGCTGCAACGTGTTGTGAGATATTTTGTAAAGTTTGCCGGCACAAGTTGTATGAGTCTTGCGGTCAAAGTTCGTCGGAAACACATAACCAGATTTGTGATTGTTGTCACATATGGCTTATATACTTTTAATGTAGGGACGGCAGATGCACAAAATAGGGAAACCCTGAATTAATGTGAGCGAAATAGCCAGTTTAATCCCTTTATCATTACGAAGGAGAAACAAGTCCAAATTTTTTATTGAATATATAATCACATACACGTTTTGAAACAATGTGTGCATGTGAAAACTTTTATTTAAACTCAATCAACTAAATGACTCTAACAATATCAGTGAATGGCGTAGTAACGTCCTTCACCTGGTTGAACGTGTTTCTCGTGTGAACTTAAGAGCCACTGATATCGTTCTGTAGTTAGTCATTAAATATATGTTGCTATATTCGTGATCAGACGGCAGTGTAATAATTAATGCGCGGAATGACCAGCTGAAGTAGTTGGAAGTCAATAAACACTGACGTTTGGTTAACATAATCACAAAACCGTGGGGTAACCACAATTTAACCAATGTTCCAAAACACTTGTGGTATTCCATCTTTCTCCAGCGTGTACGTGTTCTCCAATAACAGCTAGCGAAACACATGCAAAAGTCAACTGTGTTAATGTTTATATTTTACCCACACACGCTATACCATTTGACCCACAACCGTTCAGAAACGTCAAATTAGTTTAGTTGAATAACATCGTTTATCCAATCCAAGAAGTAGCTAACTCTTACGAAAAATGATGGTAATGTTTCCGGTTTTGAACCACCCGTTGATAGAACGCCAACGACATAGTACTGCGAACCATATTGACAAACTAGATCACTTCCACCGTCACCCTGTAAGGTAATAAATAGACACAGGTTATAATTTGACACATAAAATTAGAAGGACTCATAAAGCACATGTAGCATAATGTTACATCCAAAATAAGTGCGCATTTTGTAACTTGCAGTCGGAAACGGGAATGGCTGAAGTTCTGATATCAGACTGATTGTTTCGTAATACACTGGTTGTAATTGTTCACCAAATATCATTCAATAACACATAAGTTCCACAATTAGCAACCGCTAACGGCCTTACTATATGGTTAATGCATACTATTGTCCTAATGCTTGTGCGTGCAATTTCTTTAACGGGCCATCGATTTATGTGGAATAGTCTTGCTACATGTCACTGGTAGTAAACAGTTTTCGCGCTCACTGTCAGTTTGGATGAAAAGCAAGCCGTTTTCATTCTTTACGATCAGTTTACGGAAACGAAGTGCCTATGAATCCTTCCACTATGGCTTGATACGTAGGGCTTGCAAAAGTGCTGCAAGTATCCCGGTCAATCTGATTAAATACAAACCAGTTAGTTCATAGTGCAAGATCCTTATAATAAATCGTTTTAACAAATTAGCTTGACAGAACTGCAAAAGGAGTGGTAGATTGAATTCCATAGGTTTATAAAGCAACAGTTAATCCGGAAGTTACCAACGTATTCAAAAGTCACCTAAAGCAATTAGGACACATTTTGGAGGAAAATGTAAAAGCGTTTTGCAGTTGTTTGTGTTTGTAGTAACCAGTGACACTTCATACACATGAAAAACTGTTTTACATTAATTTGCATAGTTGATAGATGTGGCTGACTCAATTATTATGCAAGACTCACGGAACAGGTAGCACCACCACCTTTGTAATGCCCGGCGCAAAACCTCATTTCAGGCTTCCATTCGAATTCGAATCGATATATGTCTACACATTCCTGTTTTCTCATGGTTCTCATCAACACAGCATGGGCCACTCCTTGTCCAGGACCATCCTCTCTTGTACACCCCCAACCAGAAATCGCACACTGAAGATTGTGAGGTGGCCATTCGGAACCTTTCTTAGGATCAGGCAGTCTAGCCACAGCGACTCTGCTATCGTTGAGCGGTATCGATCCTGTCAACTTCACGAGTGCTATGTCGTAGTCTACATTCATCTTTTGAGCTAAATATATAAAAGCATATTCAATCTCATCGGCACAATTACAGAAAATACAATTTAAGAACACTTGAACAGCTGACAGATGTGTAATTTAAATTCGCTGTTTTGAGTTTGTTATGCACAGGTGTATATGCGTTTTTTGGTTACCTGTTAGGCGCCAACAGGAAACGCATAACTACCTTCACATTTTCGTTTAACCAATAGTGTATGACATATGTATCAATCTAAAAAGAATCAATTAATTATAAAACATATATATGCCCACAATCCAGGAGTACACAAGCCTGACTTATTGTTATGGTGAATATATTTGTTCATGTTTCTTGGACATTGTATTCAACCCGTTCATCATTTGTAAGCAGCTGATTATTTTTTGCAATCACGAATATCAGACTGCAATTTAACAAATAATCAATTATCCTTAAACTTCTTATTTCAGTAAGCATAAAAATTAAATGTAATGTTGGTCGTATTTTGTATGTTTTGTATATCGGTAGGTGAGCAGGCTACGAATAATTAACTGACAAAAACGTTTGAAGTATCCGATAGTTATAGACCTTTATTTACATAGGCGAGACTTTTGCATCATAAAACCTGCAGAGCAATAAGGAGGTGCAACTTCGTAAGCGTTAAGAATATCCCCGTTTCAGTTATCAATAGCACAAGTAGTGAAGTTAGCAAACGGCTGCAGTCTTCCAACACAGTTTTGTCCGCAATTCACAATAAGGAAATGAAGTTTGCGCTAGGTCTGAACTATCGGCAAAGTGATAAACGGAAAATAAATTCATAAAATCTTTCACTTCTACCTATGAGCAGCCCGAAAACACAACATATCTGATGTTCGTTAATAGAAATGAGTTGAAGATAACATACTTGCAATGAACTCCGGATGTAGGATGATTTTTTCCACGTGAAGATGGAATACCTCGTCTTTGTGTCCATTGCTTCCACTTGAGTCGCATCACCACAATTTCGTTTGTATGGCGATGTTTTAGGAAAACAATGAAAGCTAAATGTTGCGCATGTTGGAAGTGAAAATCGGTCTACATATGAACAATATGCGAGTAAAATAGTGGATCACGGTTTCATAAGTAAATGGCAAAGGAGCCTTTATGCAACACGCGGCTTGATATGAAAGACAGTTCTAAATAATCTTTGAATGGATACACATTTTGCCCTGTGAAATTTCGTCCTTGATTCAATGAACCTACAACTTGGAAACCGCCAATCAATTACTGACTAATGCAGTCGCCAATTATTTGTTTGATTAGAATTACTGAAGCTGCTGTCAATTCCGAGAGTTATTCTTGAATGCGTACAAATTATCCTTTATTATTCCTTGGTTCATTTCAACAACAACTGTGATGATTGCAATCCGTACAAATGAAAACACTGCAAACATCTGAAAAGTTTTCTGACTCAACCGGATGAGCGACGACACTGCATAATAACCATAAACCAATACGCTCATCTCAATTCCGAAGCCTTATTTTCGTTTTGGAACTGAAAGTTGCAATGTATGGTTCCGGTAAAACTGTACAGTTGTACATCGCTACATATATGATCATGTTTACCAGAAACTTACGATGAGTTGCGGCTTTTGCATAACACATTTTGAAGCCAGTTACCTCATCGTAGAATGTTCACGTCTGAACTGTGTTCTAGCGGCAAGACTACAAAATTGTAAATTTTGTGTGTTTACTTTCAGCTGCATTATAAATCAGCTTCATCTTTAAATAATTCCCTTGACATTCATTCCTTCAGTCGCAGATTTTGATCTTGTGAAACAGATTACTCGAATTCGGGAATCGCGTACTAGATATTATTTGTGATGTGACTAAATATATTCAAGTTGCTTTCCGTTATATAACAATCAGTAACTTGAATTTAAGATGACCATTGAAGATGTGGTCAATATATTGTTTACTGGAAATGTAGTTGGTCGTGGGTACAGAGCTGTTAATTCTATTCACACAAATTCTATCACCAGCGGAAGTCAAGTATGTTACTAACCGTCTTAAAAGGATGACAATGACGTCTATCTTATAGTCACTTCAAGAAAAGCTTTTCTTAAATATCAATCTATAAAATATAATGAAAATTATGTATAAAATTCAAAACAAATAAAAGATATTATGTAATTTCCGACAGTTTTTACTGTCACTTAATTTTGTTTCTTTGTGCAAAAACACTATTTCTATGTTTGCGAGTGAAAGGATAATCCCTATTAAGGCAGGGTTTACACGACATCGCAGAACGCACGCACTATTTGTTGTTCATATATCGCACATTTCACAACACAAATTTAGGAAGTGTTGTGTTGTCAATATGTCTTTCATTGAAATCATTTCCTTTTCCGTTTAAAATTACCTATCAAGAACCATTTCATTCGATGCTGCATTCCGATGTTTCTTCTTTCAATTTTCTTGCACCTACTTCAGTGTTAAAGTCTATGCTCTGTACCCATTACTGAATGACAGCGGTTTAGGTATTGTAGTAAGATCGCTCTTCCTCAATACACTAGGGTGTATCAAATGTTTACAATGAGTTACTATTCTGATAGCAGTCCTAAGTTGAAACAAACTTCCAGCATCCTAAACGATTAGCAGCAAAATAGTTGGAAATAATATATTATACGTTTGAATGCGCATTCTAATATCTATATATAACTACTCGAACCAACCTGCAAAATTGAGCTGTTACACTCTGAGATGAGTATGACTAATCTCATTGATAAAATCTCACTACAATACATAAATCTACCCTCATTGTAGCGGAAGCATCACGCGTGTTAGTGTCAGTATTGTGGGACTCATATCTTCAGTAAAATTAAATGAAAAACACAGACGTACAACCAACAAGTCGATATAAAGTCCGTACTTTTGAGCTCTCACAAGTGTGAAATTGATAAATACTAGACAGTTTACTGTGTGAAATATAATGATGTGGCTACTTTTGTTATAAACAATGCCCTACTTCAAGCTTAACAATAACTATCTAGAGAATAACATGGAAGCAGTTAATGTGATTTGAGTGATACTAGTTTGGTTTCTCTTTGTTACTGTGAGTTTTGGAAAACGGAGTTACCGATACTCTCCCTCGATGATGTTTTCTCTCGGCAAGTGCTTCCGTCCTCTCTGAAAAAGTGTCATTGTATTACATCTGGTTAAACCAATCAATATAACGCATACATAATGCTCACTGTTTTGAAAACAGACGTGAATGTCATGAATTTCATAGTTTTATAAAAAAAACCATAATGTTTATACGACGCTACATTGAACATTGATCTGCATGTAGCTCTAGCAATGCAAATTTCATGAAGGAAACTAAGCTTGTCGGCAGCTTTATTGACCATTCAGAGACACATTACAACTTTATGAGTTTTAACTCAGCAGCCGCATGCCAAAAAAAGACAAAAGGTAATCTATATATCTATTCACAAAGAGGTCTATAAACGGTTCATGACGTTTTCTTACAAGTTTAGAACGCGTTCTTGAGCGTAAAGCAAGGTTGCAAACGTTGCTACTTAACCAACCTTACCGTCGCGCGCATCAGGTAATGTATTTTCAAAACTTTCCACATTTTTACATTGTTAAGTAATGACTACCATGTCGTCTGGAAAACTACCATTTTCTAAGAGAAGCCCTGCGATAACATGAAATTAGCTGTACTCTGTCCACTCAACTGTTATCATGGAATGTCAAGAAGATTAAAAGTGATTTTCGAAGAACAAAGAACAAGCGACTTCACAAAAAATCGCGTAGTTTCTAGGTGTGCAAATCTATATAATTATAGCCATTACACCTTTTGAACTACACAATGGATAAAGTTAGATCAAGTGAGCATTCAGCAGACTACCAAAAATGTGAACGGGTTACATGTCAACTGTGAAATACGGACTAACAACAGATCAGTGCAGTAGATAAAACTGATATAACGAGCAATAATAGATATGGACGTTTTACGAGCTAACTCTCTGCAACCTTGACGTAATATACTGCAACGATTTTACCATGTCGAAAGTTAACTGACTGCCATCTATTTTTGCTGGGTTGTACTAATAAAAGCAGTAACGCGATTCAACCGAAATATCTCCTGGTCAGCATGAAAATGAAGGCCTGACACTCTAGGACGGCGTGCAGTTATGTTTAATGCAGGACCATTCGTTTTTCATAATCCTCTGCACGTTCGGTAGTGTTTATTATTTTGTTGTCGATAACAAAATGTAGTATTGAGAAACTGACAAGACTATCTACTATAAGCTATCATATTACACACAATTGCTCCCTTACCTCCACCCGCGGATTTCCCACATAGACATGATACAGGTTGACGTCTTTTCGTTGCCTAGAAAGGGAAAATCAGTCAGTTAATGAAAACGCATTCTGAACTAAGCATATAAGCTAGCAGTAATCATATTAGTGTTAATGAGGGTTTTGTGTAGCTGAACGTATGCAGGAGCGGAAAGAATGTTTTCATTGGTTCACTTCCAGTGAGGTCACTCTCATGTTGCATGTAGACGAAATAGATCGCTGGCTTTGTATTCCACATGAATCGCACTACCGTTTGTAAAGACTGAATGACCAGGAGTCAAAAACTGAGTATCCTGGGCACCAACCTGCTGAAAGCGGATACGTTAAAAAATGACCTTCTACTGTCGCTGTGTGTGACTTTGGTTCAGAATTGATTCTTGTAAACTGTCCACGGCTTATTTCGAATCAAAACTTCGCACCTATTAGAATAAGATATTGTGGATACGAACAGAGTGGTAATTGACTGTATGAAAAGTTTCAAGCCAGGTTCACAAAATACAATCTATTTTGTGATCTGGTTTCATCTAGATTTACTTTTCACATTGGAGTCGCAATTATTGTATGGAGTTTATTCCAACCGGTTGTGACCCGTCAATAAAAATAACAGAGCTTGCCGTGGAACTTGAAATGCATTTTGAGTTTTAGCCACCCTAATATAGTATTCGTAGAAAGAATAAGTGAACGACAACATCAGTTGTACTCGTGAAAACTCTGGCCAACCAAAGTAACAATCTTGACGTTTTAGCAAGGAAACAGTTGAACACGAATTCCGTCTGGCAACATAATTATCGGTAAAGGAGAATATATTCATTTAGTAAGATAAGCTAATGTTAGACCTTTGTTACGTCTTTTATTATTTTCAATATCATCATCGTCTATGAAAGAGACGTATAGTTGATCACATCCAGTCAACACAATCGCTCCGGTGTTAATAAAGTTTGAGCAAAAGTTCAAATGCATGATTAACTTATGTGAGATATTCACTGCTAAAACGGGTTGTACAGTGAAACAGCAAGTGAGGCTATTCAATATCTATCGGCGACAGGTGGCATTTTACACGGGACATCTGATTGGATCAATCGTGGTAACTGTTTCCAAAATTGCTAGATTTGTAACTATAACGGTAAAACAAACTACAAGTTTGTACGCCGCGTTCATGTTAACTAAAACACCTAGGTTTCTGAGTATCCGCATAGTATAATTCGATACCGGCTAATTTAACTTTGTTGCCGCAGTGTTCGTCACATGTGCCTAACCACGGTTGACATCCTGGTCGTGATGAAAGTGTGCACCACTCTATATTCCTAGCAAAAGCGACACTGGAGTATAGCGTTGTTTTAATGGAAACTGTTAAAATGCTTAGGAAGTAAAAGTTGCAATCAGTTACGAAATATACTCAGGTCAAACGTGTGTTAAACTGCACTTCCATTTTTTTACTGTCATCCAAAAAGCAGCTAGCAGAAGTGAGCAACCATCGCTCTGAAATGATTGTGGCTCCATATGCTGCCATAGCGTGGCTGTCATCACTGATATTGATCAACATTTTAATCATCGCGATCCAAGGATAATCACCCGTTTTTGACTCCCATCCGTTGATAATCCTTTTCTGAAGGTTATTATTCAGACCATTAACTGAAAAAGATCAGGTGATTGTGAACTTGATTAAGTGATTTTCGTAGCCGTCAGATATAACAAATTAAAATTAGTGTATTGAAAGTTTCGTTGTAATAGAAAGGCTGTCGATTATATCAAAACGATGCATGATACTCGACTCAAGCCCGATTTTTCGTTTTCCTTACTTATTACCTATAAGGATGGTCAATGCGTCTACCTCGGTTATGTACTGTGGACATGACTTAGGATTATCCAGAACCAATTGTGTTCATCTGAATGCATCAATGGTTTGCGTTGTTTTAGCATTAATTCAAGGCAGGGCTTCGGAATGCTACTGGAATGGATTAATGCTATATTGCTTACTAGGTTACACAACCAAAAGCAAAGCATGTTTGATTGTAGAGAATGAACAGGCAGTGAGCTGCTATGTGTGACACACTTGCAACTGATTATTCACCTATCCCAAAGGGAAGGTTAGAATTGCATGGGACTTCATGTATCAAAACGAAACCTGTAGGTTTGACATGTAGGTAATCCTTATACGTTTGGCAGAAAATATGATTGTACAGTTTATTCACAAACAGATTGATAATAACACAATGTTATGAGCAAGTTGTGATAATCTAAGTTAGTGGGAACAATTCGGCCATCGAACTTCATGCACTGTCAGAGAATCACAACTCATGTTCTGATCAAGCCCGACTGATTCATAAGGATCTGCCTTTCCATGCGGAGCGATGCTGTGCTAAAGCATTTGCACAATTTACACACGACACGCTTGTACTACTCGTAGTGATAGCGAACCCCTGTCTGAAACGTGGCGTGGATGGATAACCAACATCATATATCTACATCAGTTCTACCCCCAATTAATAGGCAAAGGTCCAGACCAATCAGTTCAGATGCAGCGCGACATGACCTATCCACGGCAAGTCCCAAATGACCTCTGTTCCTTTGTTAATGTGATTTCGATTACAACACTCCTGAGGAAAGTGATCTGAGGTGATTGAAATTTACATTATTACAACTTGCTCACAACATCGTGCTATTTCTAATCCATTCAATAATAACAGGTTGAACACGACGCCCAAACTGTTTGGATTGATTCGTACTAAACTTGTTGTGGTTATCGTACGGTTCATTCCCCCATAATAACACCACAAGCATGTTGTGCAACTGTTGTTGCAAGTGTAACTGAAGTTCCAAACGTTCAGAGTAAATTAATTACACGAAAAGTCACACAATTCTGATGAAAACTGATGCCTACTTATCGCTTGTAAATTTTCAAAAGAACGAGCTATGTTTGATTTGCCGAAGTACGGTTGTTAGCAATTTAACTTTAGCATGGCTTCCTTGCAAACCTTGGAGCAAAACGTTACTTACCAAAAACCCCAGCATACAGTAGAGCGGTTAAAATTATCATGATCTCACTTTCCTCCAGATAACCTCCAATCTCGACGCACGAATATATAGAGTTGTCCCAGACATTCCAAAATATTTCAAAACGTGGCAACATTCGATTGGTTGAAAGTAGTCTCAGACGGCAGGTTTAGTACGCGGAAGAACTCTTGAGGGATTGGTACGAAGTTCCATTCGTTTGATTTAATCTAGTTTGTTGCAAAGGTTTCAGAACTAAGTACATTTGCATATGCAACGTAGTTTTGTCATATAACATCTGTTATGATGTTCTCACCCAGTGGTGAAATTCAAGTCTGTTTACGCTTTATTAAACTCATATATTTTATACACACGAGCTAATAACCCCTGCACACGGTTACGATGTGATACGGTTTAGTGTTCTCTAGTTTGGCCATACAGGTATGTATATATATGAGTAGCGAACTTAGAGATGAACCATCCTTGTATAACTCTCCATTTTATGGAGCTCGTACATTGCAAGTTTAGAGCATTGATAGTTCGTTCAATTCAGCTCTGTAGTTCTGACATTGATTCGCTTGTTCTCTATATAAGTGAACAGATATTCAAGTTCCCTGCGATGGTAAAATAGTGAATATAATACTCAAAAGTTTGGTTGCGGTTGTCATTTGGATGAAGCGTTCTCTTTTTCCCTAGCTTTTTGCAGACGTTTTGATAAACTTTCTTCTATTGGTCTAAGTTTGCTCTACCAAAATAACAACTGTTAACATGCGGTAGCATCAATACATTTATAGCGAAACCATGCTACCGCTCACACATATTGTGTAAAATATTCTTGTGGCGTGGCTGTTAGTTAATTTGGCTTGAGTGTGTCGGAAGACTGCAGCTCAATAGCGTTGTGTAGCACAGTCGCAAATAAGCACACAGTTCAGAACAATGATTATCACGATGAACTATGATGGTTGAAAACTTGGCTCAACGTTTTGGGAGAGATCATGTAGACATGAGTAGCTAACGCGAATAGATGACAGCTAATCAAGAACAGTCTTGTGTTGACGGCATGTGTGAATATACTGAGAATGTTAGTGGTGGCTGCACAAACCAGTTCTGTGGGCGTTGTTGTTAGTGACTACAGCAGACATGAAACAGAAACCCCACCGTGCTGGCAGGATGATTTTCTTGAATCTCCTGGTTTACTTTTCACCTGTTAACGAAGAATTCTGATGGTGGCGGGATCTTTTCAGTGAAACCTTTTAACAACTGCCTTCTACCTTTTTGTATATTTAAACGCAATCAGCAGTTCACGTGGATTATTGTAATATGCACTGAATCAGATGAGATCGACATTGCGCAGTTGCGACTCTATGGAGAGCAAAATTTGTGGTCTGATATCCAAGAGACGTTTCATCCTATGTTTTGAAGGAAACGGCTTTGGTAGTAACATTACTTGCCCAGCAGATGAATTTACTGTCTGCGTTGACATTGTGAAGGCGCGTACTTCACTGAACCGTGTGCAGAAATAGATACCACAGATTGAACGCACCTACGCAAAACAATATGCTTGATGAACACACGTCCATGAGGAAAGCACTGGGATTCACAGTTTTGACACAATAATTTGAAGTGATCATATGGTATAGAAATATGAGTCTTCTCTGGAGATGCTGCACACTGTACAGCCTGGATAGCGAATGAAATGAAACGTGAGGCTAACAAATGTTGGTTGCATTTGACTCGAAACTCGTCAACTGCAGAATAACACATGCAAAGTAATATAAAAATAAGCCGGGGATTCGGCTGGATTCAAGGCATCCTAAATGCATCAAGCGCTCTACCAGCCGGGTTACGGAACTACGGATCATTTTGTGGGTTCCGTATTAGACAACGAAAGGAATGGGTGACAGAGTCCAAGATGTGGAAGTTTTCAGTTCTCGATATGTTTCTGCAACTCAGCTGGTAAACCGCTTGCCTCGTTTGGACATGCTGTTTCTGTCGCTGGTCCGAATCCAGCAGCAAACCTGGACTTACACAGTTGGATCTCATTCAACTTATCAAATTGGACAAAGAATTCACTAGTAATACGTACGAGTCTAGTTGGTTGATAGTATGTATATGTTTCAACTGAAATTCATTCAGCGTTATCATATCATTTGCTACCGAATGCAGCATACTCGAAAGTTAGCATGCTGCGTTTTGATATGCCCCCTTGAGCTAGATAATCACATCTGTGGATGTTCAGACGACCTGATTGGATTCATCAAGGTTCGTGCGACCAAAATGACATGTTACGAGCGATGAGCTGGGCTTTATTAAAACCGACTCACACTGAACAAAAATTAATAAACGAACGGTTTTGATGGTAGGCATATGGTTGAAGTAGAAATGGAAAGAAAAACCCGAGTCCGGCGTAAGTATGATATATCTGTTTGGAAGTAGGAACTTTCCCAGTTGCACCTACTAAGCTGTAACAATTTTGAGCAAACCCGTGCTGTGTGTTCAAAAACCATTATATGTGAACCTTGGACTTTCATGTGCCTAGTTACAGTGAGTTTCATTCATATCACACACCTGGATGTTCTTGCTGTTGTCGTTGTTCGTTTCTTTGTTCATATCCCAAGTACCCTTGACGTTAAATTGAACGTTTTCCGTGTTATTGCTCATCAGGCACTGGCGAGCTAGCATTTATCAATATTTCTTTTCTAACAGTGTACCGTTCGGATAAATGTTACACAATTCTACCTCTGTGTTGATTGTAATGGAGTTTAGAATACATTGATCATAACATGGAACATTCGTAACGGGTGCAAACAAGACCAGTGAACAAAGTTAGGCAAATGGTTTAATGTTATCAGTTAAATGTTTCTGATGCAAATAAGCAATAACGTACATCCGCTTTGTTAAGTAGATTGAAACGAGACGAAATGATGACTACAAAATTAATGACTAAGTTGGAACTGACCCTTGTTCCTCGAGAACCATGAATTGCTGGTGGATAAGAGAGGAACACACTCTACATATAATTCGTAAAATGCGTGAAATCAAAATGAAAACCTTCATCGTGTGCATTTTGGTGGCTGTAACAATGTTGTACAACTTGTTCCAAAGCTCCAAACAATGTAGCTTTTGATTTACACCTAAGGATTTATTCTCGAAATGAGCGTGCAGTGAGATAAATGAAGAGAAGTGATGTAGAAAAGTAACTTATTGAGAACTTGGCAGGTGTGCCCGAATTATAATCACAATAAACAAAGTCGAGGGGTCATCGATTGGAGTTAACAGACAGTAACTGTGTCTCCTCTCGAGGCGATCGGGCAACCTGACCATTACTCACAAGCGAAAGCGGATGAGCGTTCTCATATGATAATTCGGTCGTGCCTAACGTGAGGTCAATGGCGCAGTGGTAAATACGGTTGCCTCATGAACTGAATGCCCGTGGTTCAAGTCCCGGCAGTGACGATGATATACACTACTGACGAGCTCTAATGAGAGCGAAACTCGAGTCTAGTGCTTCTTTTCTAAAGGGGCCGACTGGAAAGTCTATGGGAATGCGACAGCTGCGATCAATTGTGGGTGATGTTCAGTCTATATGAAACAAAGATATCTCAGCCACTGGATGTGAGAATGAACAAAAAACCAGGCATGAACGTTTACCCATAAAGCACGTCAACTTGATCTGTTTAATGTGACAGCAGATAGCAAGAAGGAATGCAGGCAAGCATGTAGAATGAGGTGCTCAGCAGAGACTAATAAGATTCACCCGAATCGTATGCGTTACTGAATTTCATTTGACCAAAATGAACAAACACACACAATTGCGGATAAAACAATTCCAGGATTAGCAAGCTAAACATCTAATTTTGATCCGACAGCAACATGCGACAGTATACTATGAATTACTGTTACGCAGTTCAATAGCACTCAAGGATTACAGAATAATAAATTGACGATGTAATCACCATTAATATCGGAGTGAAATGAACGTAGTTAAATTTATTGAGCATCACTGGTGTATTATGGGATGTTCAAGATATTGGACAGTTATTTCTATAACGTTCTGTTGAAATTCCGTTGATCTTTCGAAACACCTTTGAATTTCAATCAATTCGTTGTTCTAACTGGACCAATAATCCACTCGTTTCTCCATATTGTTTCCGCTCTCAAAGAGAATAACTCGCGGGTTCATTTAGAATGAACTAGAGAAAACAATGTAGAATAACATTATCTGTGTTAACAAAACAAGATCTGCAATAACAAACTTTGCTATTAATCGGCAGACAAGTTTGCCTATGGAACCTTGAGAAACATTGTGTCGTTCTCAGTTAGCACATGCGTTGTTTGTGTTGCCTATCTGGACGTTTTCGCTATTTGCACCTGTTATTTGTTGATAATTTAGTTGATTTGACCTAACTGTTCCAATTGTCTGCGCTTACATTTGGCTGACTATTTTGTGTATGAACAACGCACGTTCACTTAAGTTATGACCGAGAAAACTACGTATTGGCCGTATTCTATGTCGCGCATTTTACGGTAGTCGCAGTTTGCAATCCAAACAAATCCTTTTTCAGGATATTTATGAACCTATAGGCGTCTGTTTAGAAACCTTACTGTGAACTGGACATAAAGTGGTGCATTTGTCTTCCGGAGTCGTTGTAATATCTTTTAAGTTGTATGGACGATTTTATGGATATATATACCAACATGGTGTAGAAGAAGGAACGTATGTAAATGTTTGGCAGATGTTGCCAATTCCATGTGCGTTATTCTAATGAGAATAGTAGAATTGTTATGACTTGGAACCACCACTGAAATGGTGCTGTGCATTCTGACAAACGTGTGCTCATAGGCGCATGCGGTGATGACCTTTCAAGACATTTGGATACACACATGGGTTTACAATACTACTAATTTTGGAAGATGAAACAAAACGCATTGTGGGAAATGACCAATGACAAACAATTATTATGTTCACTCGACTTCACGATGAAGACCAAATAGAAATGCAATCGGATATAGCTAGCCGGGGTCGGTTTGTCGGATATAAAACGGAAATGGGCAGCCAGAATCGTACTTCTCACTAATAGCACCAAACTTGATAACTGAATTCAGAACAATGATTATCACAGTGAACTATGATGGTTGAGAACTTGGCTGAACGTTTTGGAAGAGATCACGTAGACTTGAGTTATCGCGAATAGATGATAGATAATCAAGCGCAGTATTATGTTGACGGCATGTGTGAATATACTGAGAATGTTAGTGGTAGCTGCACGAATCATTTCTGTGGGCGTTGTTGTTAGTGACTACAGTAGACATGAAACAGAAACCCCACCGTGCTGGCAGGATGATTTTCTTGAATCTCCTGGTTTACTTTTCACCTGTTAACGAAGAATGTTAATGGTGGCGGGATCTTTTTTGTGAAACATTTTAACAACTGCTTTCTACTTTTTTGTATACTTAAACGCAAACAACAGTTTGCGTGGATTATTGTAATATGTACTAATTCAGATGAGTTTGATTATGCGCTGTTGCGTCTCTCCGGAATTTAGATCAATTTGGTTTTTGTTTCTTTTTCGCTGTAGGACATTTATTGTTTTGATCAATTTTCCTTCCAAGGCTATATAGGTGGACGGTTTTTCCGTTTTTATTACTGATTATTCGCCATCACTAACACATTAATCTCCTGTAATCTCTAATCTCTGATTCATCTTGGTTTACGCCTGATCGTTCTTATGAACTTCCTAACTGTTGATTCCTCATTGGCAGCGGAATCAGCCTCGTCCTCGGCGTTTCAGACGCCGTTCATTCGGAGTGAGAGGAGATTTTATCATATTTTTGTCGGCAGTACTACATAAATTTTTATCACTTAGATGATAGCCATGTTATCCCGACTGTTTAAATCAGGGTTATTTAATGTCGAATACGCTTCACCGAGTGAATAAACGTAAATCACCAACAACGATTTAGCATACTTGCTTTGTTGCCAATTGTCAGCCAGTATATAGCACAGGTTAGTGAGTATTTTGCATTTGTTTAATAAGCTACCAACCTTCGTCCAAAAATTAAATTTGAATAAATAACCCTGATGGATTTCGCGACCTACTCAATTCTCTAATGACACGTGTGAGAGAAATACCGGCAGTTGATTAACCATTCCAGCAAAAGAATATCGAGCTTTTGTATTTGTTTACTGCTGAGGGGGATCTACATATTCAGTAACTACGGTCAGTTCATTTCAGTTGCAAACAGATACCCTTATGCCAGTGATGTTAATTTAGTGGTCATCATTATTTTCACGATAAATGTGCAATGTTTTTCATTTATTTTTGTTGAGGAACCAGTTGTTTTTAACAGACCAGTTGCATTTGAAGTTTCCTTATTGTGGACGTTTGACAGTATCGACAAAGTCATAACAAGTACAATATTCGACTGACCACGATATTCGTATTGAACCACTCTCATAAATTTTAGTTCACCTCAACCTTAAACCTGTGTTCAGTCAGACACCTTTGTACAATTGTGTGAAACTCGTCATGTCGCACGTACATTCAAAGTTTCCAAAGTATAACAAGGTGACCAGTACTACTAAACCTCTTGCAAAACTGAAAATATTTCATCATGGTGATCAGCTCTACGTTGACAACCTTCTATTATATCTTGCACTGAATGTCGATTAGTGACGCATGAATATTCCATACGTATGTTCGGCTATTTCTTGGAACTCAGATGGACGTCATGTAAGTTGATCTAAATTCGGTCAACGCTTATTGTTTTATTATACCACAAACCTCCCAAAGCATTTCTGCTAGAGGGGATTGGCTAGATGGTGTTTACATTCAAGTTTCAACAGAGTTATAGAAATACATCTTTCCTAGGCTATTAGGAGAATAATGAGTATACACCAACACCAACGTTTTTGCTATTTTGATATCAGTCATTGAGGGCTACAGGGCATATGAAGCCTAGACCAGGCAAAGTATGATCTGCATTGATTCTTCGAATCAACCATGCTGGCCGATAGTGCAATCTTAGGTTTTCATCGCGCGGCCTCCTAAGTGCTCAACAGTCTCTTACAGTTGTGTTCGCTTGTTTACTGCTTGCTCAAAGAGATGGTCATCGCTACATCTCTACTGCTATATTCGGCATATGATATTCACTGTTGGACAACATTACTGCCCCAAGTGTGTTCTGCAAATTGGCTAAAATGGCTTGAGATTCGTATCCAAATTTTGAGCAAGTGCATTCAGACCGCGGAGCTGATCGCTTCTCTCATAACAGCAATAACGTGATTGCAACACCTAAAGCAATTAACAAAGGTGGGTTCAGTCCAATCAGGTTGGTCTTTAATTCACGATGAACATTTGGTTGACAGAAAATGAATCTTTCTATAATACGAGCGTCACATGCCTATTGTAGTTTGGGAACACCGTAATAGATCCCGGTATTATTGCAAACACGAATCGCTTTAATAATATTCTGGCAATGAGGATGAACACCGAATCTGTTGACAAAACTAAACTGCTCAATATAGATAAGATATATGTTTGTCTCTGAGAGATTTTTCCCGTGATAAGCAACAGGTTTTGAGGAGTATGTCGATAAGTTTCCCAGATAGCACAAATCCATTGCTTCCTGATCACGGAGCAGCAAACTGCAGCCTGTCTCTTACGTCCAAACTGTTAGTAAGTTTACAACCAACAAAAATAGCGAACCTTCGGTCATTTATTACCATGCGCGGCACCGGAAGTAATGCACTAAACGCACTTATTTGTGGCCCTAAGAATTCTCAAACGCTGGAAGTTCTTGGAATCTTGTATGAGAAATTCCTCGTTTCATAAAAATTGCTTGACAGTTACCCGCAAACATTTCCAGCAAATAGCATTATACGATTATGAGCAAACAAAGCTGTATTTGGAGGGCGGTTTGTAGATAAGCCAAGCGACCAAACGTCAATATGATTTGAGAAGATTAAGGATCACCAGGTTACAGTTGCAATTCCAAAAGAGGAGACACAGAAACCTCTCACTATTTTAGACGACGGACGTTTCGTCGTCTCGTGTTTTCTTCTCATACAAAACTTGATGTGCGCTACACTCGGATTTCGCCAATTGCGGATGGTTTGAAACCCTTACATTTCTCGTAGAGTGAAGCGATAATTGCATGGGATAAAGTGCGCCTAACGATCTACTATCTTCTATCCAGTAACACGTGACCACGGGTTTTGGTAAGGCTGATGCAGAAATCCAGTTAATAGGACTATTTTTCAATATTAATTACTCGATAGAAAAAGCGGTTGAAATCACTGCTATATCAGATGATTGTCTAATTCATCTATTAAACAAGAAATGCACTGAAAGTTGAGCAACCATGGACGGATGCAGCGAACTTGTTATCAGTCGACAATAAAGGTGCACTACAACGTGTTCGCCGGGAATGTCAGAAAGTTAATTTGAAGCAAATTCGCCTTGGGAATGCTAAGTTAGTTGCAAAATCATTTGAATTACTTACGTGCACTTACTTTACCTAGTACATCGTACTTTTGTAATAGGCAACGAAGTCGATAAGGGAAAACATGTTTTAGGAGAGGCATTCCAAAACCAACCTGAAAGCAATTCTACGAATTTAACATTGAATACCGCACATTTGAGCTCAAAGTTGTTAACATAAACAGTGTGCTAAATTCAGTGGCCATATTGAGCTTGAAGCGATGCACGATAGACCGTGGGTTAACGTGTAATGATTCACATTCAACCATTCATCCCTACGGGAGTGAGGTATAGGTATTTAACCTGTTTGACTGTATTCGAAATATATATGGAAGTCACCTTGTACGTTCAATGTGATGAATCTACTGGGTTTTGTAATGGGATAACTTCGTCTTTCCTGAGATATGACTTTCGGTATCTTTTCTGAAAGTCAAATGGTCCCAGGAATGGGTATATTGTTAAATTTCATACAGTCGTTTTGTTACTTCTTCCTGTGTGGAAGGCTAATTGCGCCATCCGAGACGTTTAATGTCAGTTCTATTAAACAAAAGATTGGATGCGAATATTCTTTACTGATGTTTATCATGCGCTGTTTGAGTAAGAAGAACAAATGCTCCTAAAGGGTCAGTATTTCTTATTATATTTTTTGTGCTGCTGTGTTGATGTGTCTTATAGAACAGCCGGAGTCTTCAACATTTTTCTCGGTCAAAACCTATCCACACCTATGTAATATTTCTATTGCAGTTGACTTTCAGTTCTGTTAGCTGTTCGATTTCGCTTAAGATAGAAAATGTTATATGTACTATACTTGCCATAAGTGTACATTTATTATAAGTGGTCTGCCGTCGTTAACTAATTTGCCATCGAGACAATTGTTAAAATTTTTCTATCACACTTTCTCATTGCCGAGCAACACACACATTCTCCTAGACAAACCAACTATAATGAGTAACCACACGTAATTTTATTGTCATCATATTAAACATTCGTTTACTGCTATCTACAATACATCAGGACGTTATGGTTTGAGGTATATAAAGGAACAATTTAGGTTGGTGCTATCAATTTTGTTTCATCAGAGAGATCATCCCACACTAAGAAACTAGAAGGAAGGATAGTTTCACCGCAATATATACTCGAAGCAAACTTCAGACGAATACATTGGAGTGTACATATCAGTAGCTCTGTCAATGTATTATAAGGTACCAGTTACTTCCCGCATTATGAAAAGCATATTCCTCAAAGACCTTCCGAAGAAAGCATGAAAGTCAAACGTATTAAAGCCTTTAAAAGTTAAGGGGACAAGATAAAAATGAGAGTAGCAAAAGAGGTGAAAAGTAAATGGCGGTTAAATAAGACAAACATCATGAAGCCGATTTAAATACAACAGTCTAAATCCGAGCACACATGAATTCCCAAACATAATACAGCTTCCAATATATACGATTATGTGAAATTTGCATCTATTTTCTAGTTGTTCTTTCAGTACTGCAGTACTGCCTACTACAACCAGTACACACGGAAGTCCATTGTAACAAGTGACCGCTCTGTAAGACAAAATATCCGTCCCATATAATTCAACGGCTTAACCAACCCATACTGTCGCTCTCACTTAAACAGAGATGAGTGTAAGTGCACACTATGCAAATGTATGAATTCAGTATCGAGCACATAAATATGGGGAAATATACTCGTTTAGGGTTTGGAATAACTAAATATTAAAAATTTGTAGCGTCCAAAATGAGCAAAGCTTGATTAAATAATTAAGAGAGTAAGATGCAACAAATTCCCATTCGTCTGGCACGATTTTTTCGGCATATACGACTGGTCAATGCTCTGCACTCCTTTATGTTCTCTATGTAACGATGACTGGCTACATGCATAATTTATATTTTATGAAAGGTGATAACATTCCAACGTAATGGCAGCAAACGTTCCCGTATATACAGTGAATGAAATCCTTTCAGGTTTGTAATTCTAGAGAAGGATGTCGGATTTACTGATAAATTTTCAAATATAACTAGGGATTTCGGATCCAGAAACTGCTCAGTCTGATGATTTCGGAGTCTGGCATTTCTCAGACGTAATAATCAACTTACCGTTTGTTGAATTAGGGTTTATGTGTCAGTACCTATTTTAGATCGTTGTCCCTCTGACCGGTAACCACCCGTAAAGCATGCATGACGTTTTACAGTTACTTTTCGACAGTTGGAATTTTACTGTGATGTATCCATTGCGTTGAAAGTTTTTCCACGCTAAGTAGCGTCAGCAACATGAATAGCGAGTTTGCCATATTTCGAACGATAGACTCATTCCCATCGTAACCTGAAATCTACGTGCAAATTTGAGGCCAACATTGTGCTTATGTTTCTACACGTAGTCATTGGTCGACAGGAGTAATCTCGACAAGAAAGTTGATTACATAACTTGTCAAGGGTTGAAAAAATTAAGATATTCGGTTAAACGGATGTTGAGCAAAGCTTGTATTCTCAATCTGACAGTGCTTTCAATCAAATGGGCCAGCCGATCATAGTCATCATATTGTGTTCAACAATTTATACGTAATTGTGGAGAGATTTTCACTTGGCAAGCTGACAGATACGAAATCTTCCGAGTAAAGAGAATCTTGCCTTATCAATAAGACACTGAAAGTTCCAGCTTCCGTATTCAACGGACACTTTCTTAATCATTAGTCGCACAACTGTTTCAGCTCGTCCCATTGGAATCTTGTTAGCCCATTTTCAATTCAACCTTCTTGCAGTGAGCTGAAGCTGTCGTAGTCAGTAAACCAAAGGTAGCACGTGGTGTTCAGAATAAATCGTTTGAAATCCCGACTATTTTCCGGACCTGGTGACTTAGGACAACCAAATAACATGTCATCCACACTCCGAAACGTTCGTTCGTATAACGGATTTGTGTCATCATAGGTTTGATATTGATGTGTTTATACGAAATGCTGGAAGTTAACACATCGTTTTGTTTAAACTTCTAAAGAGGACCAATCATACTATTCACTTCGGTTTGCCGAATATTTACACAGACATAAATTACGAATAACGGGCTCTCGCTCATTATTCAGATGCTTATAGTCAAAACTGCCACTTTCCATTTATTGTCACATTTACATCTGCGCAAAGCTGTGAAACATTTGTCAACCTGAAAATATGGCTATGGTGCTGGAGATCTATAGAAGTGTATAAAGAGTTGCCTACGTTTCAGGAATGTTAGCATCAACGTCATTTATCCGCTCAGCTCCACAACGAGACGTTACACAATTTGCACTCGAATGGATATTGCACTATTCCCGAAGATGCTTCAGTTATACATATACTGACGACCAGTACGGAATATAAACCTCTGCCACAGTGATATTCGAAAGATGTGCAGAAACACCACGCTATTCATCTAGCCGTTTTGTGTCCAATCGCCGATATAATCTAGCAACTTCTTTTGGTCCTTGTGCTTTTTTCAGCAACCATTCAGTTGGCTGATGAACGAAAAGCAATCAGTTACAGCTACAAACCTGACCGATGCTACTAGCCAACGGCACGCATTTTGGTTGCATTTAAACAATAAATTTCATGCTCACAATCTTTGTGACTGAGCCATTTGCAATCCAACCGATGTCGTTTTCTGGCACTAAGTTCGAGTCTTGGTGTTGACCATTGATGTATATGCTCGAGTGACGGAAAACGTAGCTTACACAGAAATCCCAGCAACGAATCACACACAACACAGTAAATATATTCTAGGTTGAAGTTAGAAAAGTACACGTTAATCACACTTTCGAAACAATAGCAACCACTAGCCGTTTCATTGAGAAGGGCAGAATGAACTAGCAAACACCTGAATTAATCTTATTGGAGTAACGTCTTTAAGTCGTTTAAAACTAAATTGGATAAACACATGAAAACTGTATGTTGTGCTTTTTGTTGGTTGCAAATGGTGGAATTATAACTTTTGGCTTGTGTTTCCTTTCAAAACCTGCGCAACGTTCAGAATGAGTCGCAGCAAAAAAATATGTTAAAATATCATTGTCATTATTTCTGAAGTCAAATGTAATAACTCAATAAATACATAATAATAAGTGCGTTGACAGTTGACTTCCTGATGTGTTAAATATTATCGCGCGATATTTTTGGAAACCTATATTAAGAAAACTTTCGAACTGATTACAACAGCATTTAGAGAAGGTAGAACATTGTTCCTCACATACATATTATTTTATTCAAGCTAGGGTTTGGAAAGTTAACGCTACCCTGACGGTCACATGTGTTGTTTGTTGCAGCTCACTTCCGACCGAACTAGCATCGCCCTTTGTTTTGACTACAGGAACCCTGCGCTGTGAATGGGATCAACGAACTGCACGACTTCTGTTTTTTAATGTTCCGCAATATTGAGCAAATTTGTACTGTTTATTTACGTGTGCACTAATACTGGCCACCGAGTATATCCTGATGTGTACACATGTTAAGAATACCGCTCATTGCTTCAACATAATAACCTTGACTATAAATATCGTGATAGAAAATTCGAGAATTGAACAAATCTAATCTGATTTACAATTGACGGTGGTTACCGCTTTTATGTTGTAACTTCAATAAAATTGTTTGACACCTAGACTGAATTTTGCTTGGGAGCGTCAGTATTGCGCAACTTAGCCAGGGGCGCCGAAGAAGCATCCGATTAGCCATCTCGGTTCAGTCATGTTGACCATTCTGCCTTGATCAAAAAGTTACATGACAGAAGTAGCAGAAAGAAGCACAACCAAAATCTCCCGTGAATTCTGGTTCCATCCGACGATCGTTTGGGCAAACTAGAATTTGTACGTTGAGAAAAAAACGGAAGACCTCAACATGGCGTATTTTCAATAAATCACAATTCAAAAGCCATGGGGCATGCTCATTGGCGCTATGATTACCAAACAGCGAAATATTTCGTTCGTACATAATGGATAATATTTCATTTTTTAAGATACATTCCATCCGATAAAAGCATGCAACGTGCTGTTTTTAAGCAAGCCATAGAATCATGATTTTTTATTGCTGGTGATATCTACCCTTCAATAACTTGTGTTTCAAAGACCAAATAAGCACCTGCATCTAATCTACAAAATCATAAAGCAATGGGATGCTGTTAGTTCAGCTACGAAAAAGGATGGTAGTTTTCCCTGTTCTGCATCAACCGTTGATAAAACGCCAACGATATATTAGTGTGGATTATGTTTCCACATTAAACCACTTCCATCGTCACTTTGTAAGTTGGCAACGAAGTAAAAAATGCAGTCTCATATGCCATATCATGTAATCCCAGTGAGTAATTATAATTCGACGTCACACCCTTTACAGATGTGTAATACTCGTTAAAAGTTTCAGAACCGGAACTTTTGTAACATGTCCGCTTCGATTATTCAGTAGATGCAATTAAATAATGCATGCCTGCATAGTTCGGCGAAGAGTAACAGCATAAGCGTGCGGTTTATGCACAGTATTGTCCCATCACCATAAGGGTCTATAGGTTTCTTGAGAATGATTATGCTGCTAATGACTGGTAATGTACAGTGTCCGCAGTCACTGCAAGTCTAAACGAGAAGCAAAATTCTATTACGAGCCCTGAACCATTTGCAGAGACGAAATACCTGTAAACCTATTAATCATACCAACTTAAGCAAGATTCACAGAAGCGCTGCGTGGATTCTGATTGATTTTATTATCTGTTTGTATTTTTGATGAACCAGTACATTATCCTATCAAACATCGTCTCCATAAGATAGCAAATCAAACAATACACTAAGATTGCTGCACTGATTTTCATAAGGTTTATTGTGTTTCAATTATTTGAAGGGCAGTAACGTATTCAATAGTTGATAAATAAAGTTAGGGCGCGCTGTACAATTGGAGAAGAGTTTCCGAACGTTGTAATGGCTGCTTTTATCACCACCAGTGGACAAAACGTGTAAAAATTTGTCTACTAGGTAAACTAATTATAATTAAACGAAACTCATAAATCAAGTAACACCACCACTTTTGTGATTCCTAGCGCAGGAAATTATTCCAGGCTTCTAGTTGAATTCGATATGGTACAAGTCTACACATTCTTGCATTCTCATAGTTCTCATCCACACAGCAAGTGCAGCTTCTTCTCCCGAGCCACGATTAATTGTACAGCCTCAACCAGAAATTGCACAGTGAACATTGTGAGCTGGCCATTTGAAATCCTTTATAATATCAGGTAGCGTGACCACACTGGCTCTGCTATCATTGATCGGGATTGCTCTTGTCAACTTCACGAGCACAATATCATAGTTTGCGTTTGTCTTCCAAGCTGAAAATACATCGCACGTTCAATTTCACCATCACGAAGAGGAATATTACATGTTGGTTTCAACTCAGAGACTAACTAAGCTTCGAGTTTATTTGCGGTTTTTCATATCCGCGTTGTACAGGTACATATTTAACCTGACTATGTGTTCATTCTTCGTTCAACAATAATGTATAGGTTGCGTGCTGGCCTACGGAGAATCAATTTGCAGGAATTCTTATATATTCACAAACAATCAAGAAATTGTTTTCACTTGATACACGGTCTACGAACACGTAAACAGAAACGGAATAACGAACAATGAAACGGCCGATAATAGCACGACGAATAACGGTAATGGACAACGAGTACGAATTATACGCGGTCAGTTAGTCTCTTTCCATTCAACCCATCCACCCGAGGCTACCGCATGAACACAGAGAAGAAGACTGATATTCGAACAGAGCTTCTTTATGTCACTCAGCCCGAAGACAACATGGTCGCAAACTCGTTTGTATTTGTAGGATTTGTGACTAGCAACAAACAATGTCAAATGGAATGGACCAGACAAGTCTAGACAGTATAGTCTAGGCGTGTAGTCGGGATGACAACAACAGTTGTCACGAGGGCGTATGTCGATTGTGAAGGCCGGAGCCGTGCACGACTATGGCAAAGGTAAGGATCACCCACAAGTGAACTTTGTTACTTCTGGTCACGCAATGTTTTCGGGGGAACTGGCAACTTTCCCGACAGAATTACGCACGACAAACTTGCGTCCAAAATGTGTATGCAATTTATTATATAGCATTCACCTTGCGCACAAGTCCTGTGTTGTTTGCGTGCAGACAACTTTCATTCCGCATTTACAAATTTCAGGTTGTAACTTAATGAAGAATTAATTCAGTTTGAATTGCCTAGTTGGTTATGCATACATGCGAAACAATATGTTTGTCGCATTTTTCTGTTTTGCCTGTTGGAGAAAGCGAGTTACAGGCAATTAAAAGATATACAAATGTGAAACGCCTAACAGTTTTGAATTCTCATTTAAGTAGACAAGAATTTTGGATCATAGGGAGGATAGAGCAATAAAAATAGGCCAATTTATAGAAAATGTCTCTAGTATTACGGTTGTGAAGTGATATCAGTCAGTTGACCTACTATCATGGTCATGAAAGATTAGCAAGAGGTGGGTCTAATGGACTATCCAACACTACTCCATGGAGTTGTCCGCTCGGTGTGTTCTGAAATTCGAAACTGACGTTCTCCATACAAAGTGGAAGTAAAATTTTCAAATAATATTTCGGGATAGTAATAGCGCTGTTCATCACGACAATCGGTTCACACAAAACGTGACACTCGTAAAGAACGACTGAACATCCACAGAACACATATTCATTACTGATATTTATTCGATCTAAATCATTCGCAAGTGTCATCAAATCTTTGATACTGTTATAGTCAAACAATGGGATGACTGGCTTCAACGTCTAGACCAGCCATCTGGACAGTTTGTGCTGAGGTGAATCATGACATGACGAGCGTCATTAGAACTATAAATAGTTTGCTGAAGCCGTTGAGACGAACCGATCCAAGTTTGTGTTGTGTATACAAGTATTTGTGAGCTCTCAAACTGTCACGTGCTTAGTTGCAGTTTGTCATTCGGATAACATAGCTAGGGGTTTAGTTTTGTTGACTGATTCTTTGCTCATATTCCAAGTACTGTCAACGTTAGATTAAAATTTTTCCATGTTATTCACTGTGTAGCACAGACGAGCTACCATATAACTGTACCGTTCAGTTAAACTGGAGACGATAATACGTCTGTGTCGATTGTAATAGAGTTCCGAATACACTGGCCCTAACATGGAATGTTGTAAGTGGTATCAATAGACTCAGCGAATATAGGCAGGCAAATAATTGAATGTTTTCAGTTAAGTATATCTAATGCCAACAAGAAACAGCGTACATCCGCTTTGTTAGATAGTTTGAAACGGGACAAAATGACGACTTAAAAATTGATGACTAAGTATAAATTGATTATTGGTCGACAACAAACATGAATTAGTCATGGATTTCGGGAGAACGCACTTTACGTACACTCAGTAAAATATGTGTATTTCAAATGGAAACCCTCGTCGTGTGCACTTGTTTGACTGTTACAGTTTTGTACAACTGTTTCTGGAATTCGAACTAATGGAGTTTTGGTTTACGCCGCAGGTTGCTTTCAATAAATAAGCGATTTTGGAGGCAGTTAGTAAATCGACAGGAAGTGCTATAAGGATGCAACCTACTTGAAATTCGACAACTGTGACTGAATTATAGTCAAAATGAACAGATATATCTCGGCCACTAGGTACGGAAATGAGCAAAATCCCAGGTATGAGCATTTACCCATAAAACAGTTTAAATGAGACTCTTGAAAATATCAGCAGGGAGCAGAGATGAGTGCCGGCACGCATGTGGAATGATCACCTCAGTGGAGACTATCAACATTTACATGTGTTGCATGCGTTGATGAATTTCATTTGACAGATAGGAACACACACAATTGCAGATAAAACAATTTCAGGAATAGTAAACTGAAAATCTGAAGGTGATTTGATAGCAATATATGGCAACATACTATGATTTACTGTTGCGTAGTTCAGTAACACTCAAAGATTGCGGGATAGTAATTCGACGATGTGGCCTTCATTAATATAGGGGTGAAACAAGCCTACTGAAATTCCATGAGCATCCTTGGTGTATCATGGAATGCACAAGATATTGGACAGTTAGTCCTGATGTATTTTGAGCCATTTTGTAGGCGAATTTATGGCTATAAACTAGATTATACATGAGTGCAAGGTTCAACTTGAGACGCTGTAGCCAAACAAGATCTAGTGCAAACATCCGACAGCGTTCTCTTTAGTTCAGAGAATACGGATCACCCAATAAGTTTTTCGTGAATGCACATTGGAGACTTTCCAGAGCTAGCCCATCAGACTCACTTAGGTGACTATATGTGAACGTGCATTATCCAAGTTAGGGTCGTAAGCACAGTTTATAAAGGTGTAGTCGGGCTGCAGGAAAAGAGAATGAATGCTTGATGTACCCAATCGTTCGACTGGTTTTGGCTAATATAAAAGATATATGTTCTGCAAAATTAAACGAGTTCCAGTAACGTATTCTCAGGTCGCGAACTGAATTGGCAGTTGTTATACTGTGACCATCCAGCTTCATAAAGTCCTCTGGTATATGACAACCGTGTATAACGATGGTGGATTTGTTGACTGAACATTACATCAGCCAAGTTTGACACCAAGACTCTGATGACAAGAATTCCTTTCGTATATTTCCTGAAGGAAAGTTGAGATTGCTGGAAAGAAAAGCGTACAGAAGTTTGATGTCATCAGCGAATAGAAATAGTTTGTCATGTTTGATAACTTCACATATATCGTTTATGCACATAAGAAAGAGTAACCGTCTCGGGATGCTTCTTTGAATCACCCCACTGGTGACTAGTCTAGGCGTTGAGTTCTTATCCCTTAATTTCATTGTTTGTGTGCGGTCTTTAAGTCATGAATCAAACCAGCTAAGCAATGGATCACGTATACCAAAAGATGCCACTTTGATCGGAAGGAGCTTATAAGGCACAGGATCAAAAACCTTTTGCATATCCAAGAATAGAATATTAATTGAATTCCTTGAATCAGCAGATTTTGTAACCCGGTTAAGAAATTTCGGTTGGCACACCATGCACGAACGTTTACTGAGGAACCCATGCTGGGAGCGGTTTATCAGATTTTGTGATAATAAGAATTCTACCATGCGACATTTTATTATCCTTTCCAACACTCTAGAACAAGTTGAAGTATGGTTAATGGGACGATAGTTGTTCATGTCTTGTTGCGAGCCACCTTTATAACGGAGAATTTTTCCATTGAAGAGGGAAGGAGCCTAATGTTAGAGAATGTTTATAAATATCAAACAACTAGAGAGGAATCTCATCATCTCCGTGTTTGAAAGCAACAGGGTTCATAAGAAAGTTCGATAGTAGCTAACTGAGAGTGTATTTTACTATATCAGCAAAAACCTGGTTAATAACGTATTTGTTTTCACAGGAAGAGGTGGAAGCAATATATTTCCTTCAGTATTGAAGGAAGCAGTAAAATATGTTAAACATTTTATGCAGTTGAATAATAAGGGAGAAACCATGTGTTTCTCGGTGCCGTGATTTAAGACGTTTGAGCTTACATTGCTCCTTCGGAGTGAGAATCCTATCTTGACATCACACATAACTGCGCTCAGATATTTTCGGAGCTAAGATGTTCATGCAAAACCTGAAGTGTTCATTAAATACTTCGGTTGCAGTACTAGGATAAGAGGTCGGAGAGAATGCGTTCCATTTCAAAGATCTCCACAGAGTGGTGAACATGCTCTAGTCGATGAATTTCACTTGGCGGTAACATATTATGTTCGACATTCTTATAGCTTTTAGGTCAAACATGAAATTGACCACGTTGTGATCACTTCCTGGAAATTGCTTTCAGACGGATACTGTATTAGAAGAAAATGAGGTCTTAAGTGTGGTCTAGTCTGATAGGTGCTAGTACTTGCTTGCGCTATACACTTGTATGGACACATGCGAGGAACTCTGCTTGATTTGCAGGGGCTATGAAAGAGGTCCAAGAGATATTGGGCATATTGAAATCTCCACCAATTATTTTGTACTGTGATGGTAATGTTGATACATAATTCAGTCTATTTTTAAGGTTAGTCATGTCATCATGAGTGGTGATAGGCGGTCTGTAGACGCATCCTAGGAGTAGCTCACAGGATTCAGTTCACACTGACGTCTACAGTGAGCAGTCAATTCTATCATGACACAGCTCATCGAGTATGGTTGCAGACTACTGCTCCCATAAGTAAATTAAACATCCACCGCCACGTCCTGTACCGCAATTTTTACGGAACACATGATAACCCAATACACTTAGTTGTGTGTTTGAAGTCTCAAGGGTTCACCAAGCTTCAGTGACCAGAATAATGTAAGGATTATATAAGAAGATCAAAGATCTAAATACATGCATCTTACTGACTAGTGAGCGTGCACTCAAAAGCAATAAACTTCGTGTATTTTCCTTATTCAACGTCATTTTTAGACTTTTAGAAATGTCCAAAACAGGAGGGTCTTTGTGATTAAGAGACTTTGGTGACGTCGCATGGTTTGATGTGGTTATAGTGAGCGCATCGATGATTACTGGAATGTCGCCTGCGTCTGAGTGCACGACAGAACATTCTGGAAAGGTGTCAGTAAGGTGTAGTGGGGTAGTTGGAATATGAGAGGTGGACCGGGCGGGGGAGGTTTAGACGGTGTGTGACCCACTAAAAAATGGTAAGGCTGAAATAGATTAGGCACACTCACGTGCATATTGTCAACGAAGGGATCATGAGTTGCATTCAGGTGAGCATTCATAGCATGGAGGCTGTTCGTAGTAAAAGGGCTGTTGAGCGTGAGACAAACAACTCTGGTGGTAATAATGTGGTTTTGGTTGAGCCTTACATTAAAAGATGTGTCAAGTAAGAGATTGCCATTGTTGTGCAAAGGTTTACGATTACAGGCTGGTGAGAGATACATTTTTCTTTTCCCTGAATGTGGGTTTGGGTTTATTTGCTTATTGTGTTGCTGAGGATGTAAACACGAGCGACTCGTTTGATAGTAAATTTAGAAGGGTTTTTCAAAACCTGTTTTCCATTGGTGGTCGGTTGTTGGGTTCCTTTGGAATATGTTTGAAGTTGGAAGGCCGGCGTGTGTTCGACTGGTAAATGGACGGAATCTTACTCTGTCTGATCCAGCTACCGCGTAGACAGGTTGAAATCTGGCCGTCCCACTTGGTTCACCATGGGCACAGCTATTTACAATTTGTTGATTGCTAGTTGACTCCTCGACAGCGGCCGCACTTACGTTGAGTAGGTTATTAAAACTGTCAGGATTCACTGTTAAATTAATCAAGTCAGCGAGTATGTTGTCCTCTGTTATGTCGTTGGGGATCATTGGCATCCTCAGGTGTGACGCAGCAAGACGAAGTGAGACACTCAGCTGGACCCCATTCATCATTATTAGATACCGTTGTACCTCGTTTGTTTCTGATAGTTAATCCACAGGTCCCATAACAGATGTGGCTAACCGTGGTAACACTGAGCCGATCTCTTGTCGTCTCTTGCCATTTAGCTTCAGGCCTCTCTCGTCCCTTGCTTAGACCTAGAGTGCGAATTAATATAGGTACCTTCAACGTTCGCACGCTAAAACAGATAGGTCAACAGGCTGCTCTCGCACGAACGTTAGGTTTGTTGATTGTCGATGTCTGCTGCATTTCGTAGACTAGAATCCAGGACAGTAGTCAGCGTATGGAACGAACAGCGGCCGCATTTTCTACCCTATACTGGTTATACACTTCGGGTGACTCCACAGCCGCCGTTACAGGTCAGGTTGGAGTAGGTATAGTCCTTAGCACAATGGCCGCAACCGCAATGATGAATTGGATTCCTGTTAACAGTAGACGTCGTGCCGTCCGCTTGGCAGGTTCTGTTAAGGTCAGCTCTAAAACTAGCAAGACTTTCAGAAATTTATTCTTTGTGTCTACTTACGCTCCTAATGACTGTAGTGACGTTGGCGTCAAAGACGCGTCTTACTCAGATCTGGCCGCTCTCCTTCGGTCGACACGTGGCTCTGATATAGTCGTTCTGGCTGGAGATATGAATGGTCAGGTCGGCAGTCTTGATGAGACCGAATCTCGTTTAGGTGGAAGGTTTGGGATAGCGTCACATCGGTCAGATAATGGCAGATGACTATTGCAGCTGTGCGTTGAGCATAAGCCATTTTTAGCCAGCAGTAATTTTAGACATCGTGCACATCAACCAAATACTTGGCGCCCGCATGCTGCGAATCAGGCCTGGACTATGATAGACCGCATAGCTGTTGGTTACAGGTGGCGCGGATCCATTCAAGGCTGTCATTCTTATTGGAACACCCACTTGGACTCAGATCATGCACTGCTTTGTTGTCCCCTTGTTCTTACTTTTGCTGGATAACGATCTCACCAGCATCAACGACTGATTGTTGAGAAACCCGCCCTACCATGGGTAAGGCTTAAGTACTAAACCAGCTTGAAAAGCTTCCTTAGTGGTACTCACTCCAAATATCCTAATAGCTGCTGGACACAAATTGCACAGGCTATTCAGAAAGCAAATACTATAGCATGCGGCACATGGGTACATAAGTTTAGTAAACATTGGATCACAGAGAAATATCTGGAGTTGTTAGAAGCCAGACGGAAGGTTCCTCTTGGTAGTTCACATGACAAGTCTAGAAGAGATATCCTTAGAAAACTGAAACGCAGTCTAAAGGCTGATCGTGAGGCTTGGTTAGTGGAAAAAGTTAAGGAAATGGAGACCACATTTGCTTCATGGAACACCGGCAAACTGTTCAAGCTGATCCGTGCTACTGGTCCCAGACGACCGTCTGTCAGTGAAGCTATGAGCGAGGCAGATGGCACACTAATCTATAATAAGTCCAGTAGGTTAGAGAGTTGGGCAGAACACTTTGGGGGTCAATTTAGCTGGCCATCTGCCTCTACCATGCTGCGACCACAAACTTTTGATGTAACGCCGTGGTTGATAGACTTAGAACCACCTATTGAGACAGAGGTTATCAATTGAATCTCGGCTTTCAATCACAATTAGGCTGCTGGTCCAGACGATCTCTCGTCAGTACTTTTTAAAGAAGGTGGAGAGGTGTTAGTTGAGGCATTGACTCAACTTTCTCAACCTCGGTGGATGACGGAGACCATCCCTTCGTGCTGGGGTTGCGCGATAATAGTTCCTATGTTCAAGAAAGGTATCAGGAGCTCTTCCCAGTCATTTCTAGGGTTCTGGCCTCCATTATACTCCATCGAAACACTGCTGTTCGGGAGTTAAACATTAGAGAACAGACAGGGTTTCGTCCTGGTCGGGGATGTACAGATCACATTTTTACCCTTCGTCGGATTTTAGAGCAACGTTATGTGTACCGTCGGTCAACAATTGCCGTATTTCTCAACGGTCAAGGTGCGTTCGAGTTGGTTGAGCAATCTAAACTTTTAGGGTGGCTAAAACGCCGGGGGTACATCAACTAAGTTTGTGAACATACTGTCGGCGCTTTACTCCCGTACTTCGGCTCAAGTTAGGGTTCACGGTGAGCTGTCTGACAGTTTCCGCACCAGGAGCGGCGTTCGTCAAGGCTGTCCCTTCTCTCCATTGTTGTTCAATTTCGTCATGGACGAAATAATGGAGGATTATCTGCGGCACTCAAATGATGCCGGTGTGGACCTCATACCTGGCGGAAGGCAGACTGTTCTTGATTATGCTGACGATAAGGTGTTGCTGCTTGACAACTTTCAAGCAGAAAAAACAACACTAAACGCTATTTCACGTTCTGCTAAGTACTTCGGAATGCGCTTTGCAACCTTGAAATGCAAAGTGCCACTGCAAGATTGCTGTGATTACGCAGATTAAATGTTAGATAATGAAGTCATGGAGGTCGTTGACCGATTTGTATGCCTGAAAAGCTGCATCGGCGGCGGCGGCGGAGGTGTAGAGAATGAAGTAGAGGCGCGTATTTCTAAGGCTAGGGCGATGTTTACTAATCTGGTGCACTTATTGCGACAGACAGGTATCTCTCTGAAGCTTAAGGGTCGCGTATATCAGACAACAAAGAGGGCTGTATTAATTTACGGCAGAGAAACCTGGCCACTCAGGGTAGAAGACGTGAACCGTCTTCAGGTATTTGACCACCGGTGTCTGCGTTCAATCGCTCGTATCGGGTGGCACCAACGAATAAGCAACGAGGAGGTTAGGAAGCGGGTGTTTGGCACTGATTGTCAAACGAGTTCTTTCGTTCAGTCCTTACACTTGTACAGACTTAGATGGTTAGGTCATGTACTAAGGATGCCAGCTAGTAGTCTGCCACACCGAGCACTGTTTGCCGACGCTGCGGTCGACCGGCGCAAGGTGCTAAGTGGACAGAAGATGACCTGGCGTAGACAAATGAATTCATTCACGAAGATGTTGGCTACTGTAGATCGGGTTCATCTCCCGGACTAGAGTCCTCGCGACCCACAGAGTCGGTGGTTCGAGACGATAGGTGAGATGATGGCTAACCGAGCTTAATGGCGCGAATGTTGTCGTTGTTTGACCGAGTTGTCTGTGAAGTGAATGCACATAATGACACGGGGAAGTGAAAGCCGTAAGGGAGCTGTCTTGCTGATAACGCCTTACTTTCACTCACAACTCAGTTGTTTGCTTGCAAGGTGTAGGTGCCTTGATGTTGTATGTTTGAATACAGGCGTAGCTATTTTTAGAGTTTAGATCCCCTCCCATTTCCCTTTTTTTCTGCTCTTTCCCTACACAGGGTTTGCTTTTTTTCTTCTTCGTGTTTGTGTGGCAACTAAGTATCAGTGTGAACCTCTGATGTATTGCTGTCTATGATGAAGATTATGTTTGAATGCGTCCTGGGCCACATGCTTTGAGGTGACAGTGTTGCACAATAAGCTACTTTGACAGTCCCTTTCAAGTAGAGTTCTATCACGCATAAGTCTTATCAGTTTAAGGGAGGTTTTGGACTGACATTGGATGAACTGTCTCGCACTTGTTTCGGTGTGGAATTTGAACAAAAGCCGGCGGCAGATCTTTTGAGTCATCTTACGAAGACGAATGCATATATACGATGTCGGGTCTATATTAGTAATCCTCGTGGGTAGCTTTTTAATGCCATCCAGGTGAAGCTTATCTGGCACATTGAATGCAATGACATTACATGAGCAACGCATCCGTTTCCTGAGTTCGGCTGTCAACGTGTTAAGAAACATGCCTGCACTCTCTATGTTATCCATCTTGGGACTTTCTGGTACTCTGAAGATGTAAGATAGGGAGATAAGATTCTTCTTTAGAGAATCAAATACGGCATAGCTTGTTTTTAGTTGGACAAATTCAGCTTCCAGCTTAGATACTTTACAGTATAACTCCGCCAATACATTTTCTAGGGGAATACAACAGTTCTCAGTTTAAGAGGTATTGGCGGGAACCACCAATTTATCCTCAACCCCTTTAAAGGCAGCATCTTTGGAAGGGCCTATGTGAATTCTAGGCCTCGAATCGATCAATATCGATCAACTTTAGAGCTAGAACGAGTGGTTTTGATAATAGTCGATCTTGTTTGACGACCGGTTTTGGTCATCATAACTCGTCATATAAGAATAGTTTTTGGACAGACGTGCATGCAGGCAAAAAATTGAGCAGATTATAGGGAATTAAAAGTGTTAAAAATATCAATGATATGAGAAATTTCAAGTTATATATCCACGCAGTAATTACTTGACGTTTTCCTCAGAAACATCTAAAAAGAACTTTCCAACAAATTCTGCAACCGAGCGGCGTAACTATAACATATGTGTGCTATCTGTTAACTGATACTTTGTTTGGACACATCTCTGCGGGAGAGTAGCCATTCGATAGTAGATGCTGTAGATTAATGTGCAAGTAGTTCAAAATGCGCATACAGCAAATATGAAACAAGTGTTAAATTGTAGCGTGAAGCTGTTAAGGTTCAAATACGGACAACTGCATGTGAACCTTCCAGGAAGAGGGATTTTGACTGTGTGTGTGTTGAGATTGTAAAGAATCGCAATAGGTGAACCAATTCTATGTTTGAACGCACCAGACACATCATAAATTAATATTCCTCCATGTTCTGTTTGTTGGTGTTAATCATGAATATATCGTTAAATTTTCGGCTATATAGTCATTTCCGTGGTGGTAACCTGTAAATATTCCGATTGTGTCGTCCATAGGATATCTATCCACAAAACTCTAGATGTCCCTATGATTTTTGTTCTCCAAAGTGCGCTCATCATCGTAAGATTTATCTGGCGCAACTTTGCCACCATCTCTAATACGTTTCATTTTATCAACCGAGCAGGGAACTCACTCCGGTCTTCTCGTCTAACTACCTTATTACCAACCTTTCCTTCGACCGTGACATTATTATCATTGCAGCATTTTCATCAAAAATCACTAATGGATCTTAAGCAAAACTGTTGCAGTGTTGGTATTTCTGGTCTTGTGATCTTGGTTTGTACCAACAAAGTCCATATTTTGACGTAGGCACCAAACTTGAGATCTGATCATAAAACGTCTTTGATTAGACTAGTGTTTCGGTGCTAGTGAATCTTTTCAGTGGGATGCAATTGCAGCGTTCATCACCATCAGTTGCAACATGACTGGCTGCAATTTGTTCAGTGATATACAAATAGAATAATCTACCGAGCTCAATCCCAGAGCTAATTTTAACGCACCAGTGATAACACCTTGAATCTGATTGCTTCAAATCTCTCGATCGCAAAGGTGCGTATATTCAGTGATGCTATGAAACAACACCAATTCGATATGTGCCTCGTTGCAATCACTGCAAGGATGGGACTTTTCTCTGCACACCCCAAGATTAGATTGATAGCCATCCAATCTACATAGCCTGAACATGAAATTAGTCGAAGAGTTGTCGGTTTTTTATTCCAATCATTCGACAGCCTTACAGCTAGGCTACTGACCAGCGATCGTGCACGCTTAACCACCTAATGTTGGCTGTCATATTTCACGCAAAATAAAATGTAATTTCGGCTATATTCCTCCATTTTGCATGCTGAGAACAATTATGTGCTTTTTTGGCGAACTTTGCATCGTACACAGTCATAACTATCATCGCGCCTTTGGTTTAATTCTTCAGCACACGTAGATCATGTGACTGTTATTTTTGAGCAATGACACAAAGATAAAACATTTGTCTGGAGCTAAGTTGTCAGATTGTTCGGCGTGAGCCGAAATCTTTTAAGAGTCCAATTGAGCCGTACTGTACAAAATAATCGCTTAACTATCGCTGCCACACATACTGAAGCAATCAAGATCATCTCATGAGGCATGTGAAGACCGTGTCAGGTGATATGTGACATAACATTGTTTTGTAATTTGACTGTGTTCTGTGAAACTGAAGCTTCAAGTTACTTGGTTGAAAATAGCCTTTCATGTACTTCATAGTCTCTTTTGGAATGCAGTTATACGCACTTATTTGCAGCTATCACTGTGCGATCGACAGCATTATGTCTTCAATCCACCCTTGTTTTAACCTGTCAATTGTCAGAACGAACCCCAGTTTGTGCTTGGATTTCACTTATTTTGAGCAAAGACATGCTGCTGGTAAAGCTAATCCAGTCTCAGGTAGAAGCAGTGACAGGATTGCAACATATAATACAGTTAGCATGAGCAGGCTCAGCCTGCTGATATTAGTCTACGCTTCAAGATGAACAGCCGAGTGAAGATACAATTTTTCTTCTATTGACTTAACAAGTCAGGATTTTTCTAAGTTGAGGACACTTTACCGGAAAATAATAATACTACCTGTGGAGTTCTATTCAACAGTACCCTGTCAGTGACAGTTTTAGCTGGATGGAGTTGTGGAACTAAACCACCGAAACACGTTAGGCTGTAAGATCATCTGTGCGAGATTTTTAACAGGTTTTAAGGAGTATGCTGCTTAAATTTACAAATGTCCGAATTCACCTGATTCCGCCAACGGTGGTTACGTAGTGTAGCAAGCTGTCGGTATCTTCTCAGGCCCAATTGTTAACAGTGATATTAATGTTATAATGGAGAAAATATTATTATTATCCCATCCGTGATCTAGTAAGGTCCTGAAAGTGGTGAACTAGGTCAATCGTCCCTGTTCAAAAAGTTGTTACAGCAACAAACGAGTGGTTCATGTAACCTAGCGTTTTATGAATACCGTCTGCTGTTGATGAAATTTGGCGGTAAACAAAATCTGCCTTTGGACCTGCAGCTTTATGCTATTTCTTGAGGGCATTCTTTAGATGAAACCGGTCAACTGCGACAATTAGATAAATAAATAGGCTTGAAAAACAATACATCACTAACATATAAAACTTGTTGATGGAGGTCCGTGTTGTTGCGACGGAAATTTCATCCTTATGCATTTTATTCTCATGCCATATCTTCGTGATACGCGCTATACGTGGATTTCGACAATTACAAGTGACTTGAGATTTTTTCGTTTTTCTAGAAGTAAAGCAGGACTGCTATACACTGAATCTCTTCGACGAATCTGGAATATTTTATTCAATAACGAGTAACCGAAGATCATAATGAAGGTTAGACAAAAGATCAAGTTAACAGGACTATCTTCAAATTTTGAATAGTCATCGGGAAAAGTGGTCGAAATGACGGAATTTTATAGAAATGATTAGATATTCGAAATGTCGTATCAATACTATACCAGGTGTAAGGTTAAGCACGCAATAGCTTCAGTTCTCAAGTAAGAAAGGCATTCAAAGTTAAGCAGCCAAAAGTGAATATCGCAACACTGTTATTAGTCAATTGCTACTATGTGGTTTCAAACGACACGTGAAGGAGAGACCGTGTGCAATAACATCGAACAAAACGGTTCCATTGAATTCGCATTTGGAGATTCAAGTACGATGCACACAGACACCGGATTGTCTACCAGCATTTCCGTAGCCTTATGTAACGTGTTATTGCATAACACGCTGAATAAGAGAGAGAAAAAAGAATTTCAGGGCAGGCGACTTGAAAACATTTTGGAAATTAATCAATGAGTTCATTCCGTATATCACACTAGATGTAGAGAACTGAAGGCACTGAACGTGCTTGAGCATCAACATAAGGCATTACGCCGACTGCAGCGGCTGCGATTATTGCATCTGTCCGAAGCTATTCACGAGCCACAAAGGGTGAAGCAGCATGTTGTGCGTCCCAAATCCTTCAGTCTCACTGCGAGCAAGGGGAACGTTTGCTTATATGGTCGTATCTGCCACATGCAAGGAGATCACCGTTTGTGTCCTGAGGTTTAGTCGTGTAATACAGCTATATTCACTCGGAATTTTGTTGATTCTCACAGAAAGACGTTTTGTTCACGACTGGGCAACTTCTAAAATTGTATGGGACCGTTTTGTCGTCTTTTTACGCACAGAAGTCCAGGTGTGTCAGCCAGCTCGAATGTTTACAATAAATTACTTTCAGACTGGCGGGCAGAGGCAAATAAGTTACACCGTTCTGAATCCATGCGCTGCGTGAATAAGAAAAGCAAGGCTTCATGATGCATGATAATTTCACATACAAGTGATCATGCTCCTGTGTTCGTGCTTTTTGGTCTTAAACAACCATTACAGTTGTGAGTACCTCTCTCTGTCAGGGTCTATTCCGATTGATACAACACGTCTTTCGCAAGTGATTGTTGCGATGCCGTTAACTGTGCTTCTTCATTCGTGGTTGTGAAGACTACATGAAACTTATGAGATCGGAGTGCGTACTTAGTGTCGGAGTTTTCCCATTTTTCATGAGATTGTCCGGAAACAATTTTGATAAGTTTACAAATCTTTTTCATCCCCATCGTTTCAATTGGTCAGCAGGTCATAGATACTCTCGAAAAAAATGTACAAAACGGGTAGATGTTAGCGATTTTATTGGCGTCATTTTGCAAGTGTTTTGCTCTTGACTATTATATTTATGTTAAGTTCCATTCGGTTTTGTATGAACGAGCATCTTAGATGAATGTTACCAACGTTCTGGTACCAGAATGAGCGTTTAAAGCAATTACAACAAAATGAAAGACACGCATATCTGTGTAATTTGAAACAACTTTTAGATAAGCTGTTCAAAGGAATACATATCACTAATTCCGTCAAGAGTTACTTGCTTTTTGTACACCACCGGCACCAAAGTATATATCCTCCGCAAATACAATCTAAAAGATAGTTGCCGGTTTAACATAAATGCATTTTCCCCATGAAAGATGTATTACTAAGAACCGATATAGGCAGTATGAATTCATGGAGTAAAACCCTTACGGAGAACGCGATTAATTTGACCAAAAGACAAAAGTCAAACACAGCAAACAAGAATACACACGTTGAATTAAAGTTATTCACCTAAATGAGATAACACCTGCTGTATTGGGTGAAAAAAGGCGAAATAAAATTAACAACCTATTTCTAACGAGATACGTATATATCCTATATTCGGGATTTACACGATTCACCAAGACGGGATGTAATGATTTTGTGTAAATGGGGTGCAAGTTTCAATGCTTTGATTCATGCCTTACACGGTGCATATTTGGGTCATGGTATCAAAAGTGGACGTTCACTGAAATTTACTAACGGTCGTCTTAATTATTCTACTAACTCTCATGTGTCTGAAATATCACATTTCGAGAGATCCATTCACTGGCGGAATTTCGTTGATGATGGGTGCATGTAACCTCTGTTAGTAATTCCACTACGACCATAATAGTTCAGAGAAATTGCCGTTCCTGGACCAAAGAATACTACGAATACATTCAACAATTTCTCATGAACCCTATTTATCCTTCTTTAATTTGACTCTGGCCTTCATTCTGTACAGGTTACAGTTAGCCACGTCGACAACGAACGCTACACCATCCTTGAGTTTAAGAATGTCGGGTTCAATGGACGAGTTGGACTGAGTTCTGGGATCATTGAGAGTTTCTTGTTTCTCAGTTTAAGAGTCATTAATACGGCCCTCATGTTGTATTGTCTACATCTATCTGAATTACGCGAAAAACTGTCACGGCTGGTTCTACATTGACATTTTAGTTCTCCCAGTGACTTCGGGAGCCACGTGAGTGACATATTTTTTGTTGGCGGTGAGCTAGGTCTAAGTTGCATCGCTCTGATGTGGGAGCAGAGAAAGTTTCGGTTGGTTTCCGTAATCGATTGTGTAACGTGGCTATAGTTGGTGAATGTCGCAAGCAGGCACCATCGCGTATACTGTGAAGGGCTTAATGCCGTGCTAGGTTTGCTACCTTTTGGACGTAGTGATCGTTTCGACTGTCGATACAGGTGTGATTGCAAGGCGATGAAACGGTTAAATAGAATTTTATGAATGCAATTTGGGGCTAGGAAATAAGCAGAAATTGGGAGTAAATCAGATGACGTAGACGAGCTGGAGAATTTAGTCACAAACATTACTCGAGAAATATCCGGTTGTGAAGAAAGCTTTTCAGTAGTCAATAGTGAATCAGAACAAGCCGCGAGTGATTCAGTTTGAAAAAGGGATGTGTCACTGTGTGTCCGGTCGCAGATCGTTTGATGAAAAGGATGTCGTCATCTTTGGAGGCTGGATCGACGAGGTTACCGTCACATGCAATCACCCTCGGTGCATGAAGGTTGTCACAGATCGTCGGGCCATCAAGCACCGTGCTCCAGAAGTCAGTAACTTCTTGAAGAGGAAGCTTTTCAGTCAAGTGAAGCGAGACGTTGTTAACTGTAATACACGACACGTTGACAATATCGGTGTAAAGGAGTACAGACCACTGTGACCAGCATACGTGAATTCTCAACAACTAATGCTCGGTGTCACCGAATCCACGTTCGAATTTGACAAACGTATCGCCTTATGAACCGGAAGATCGTAGGTCTGTTCCCTATTTCACCTGCAGCACAATGAAACCTCCTATGGCAAAGATGTTTTGTAAACAACACTTAAAGTTTCCACTCAACCAGACAGCTGCTAAATTCTGGAACAAACGACGATTGACCTCACTACATACAACGTGTAACGATTCGTGACCGGGTTTTCTCCGGAGAAACCCAACATCAAGTATTTTGAAGACTCACCCTCGTAGAATATACCCAGTGTCGTTTGCAAAGGAACTTCAACACTCTTTCTATCACTTAGCTTATTCAACGTAAAAACTTAGCGAATAGGGATATTTGTAGAATATGCTCGTACTCTCCGATAGCAATTGTATTTGGCTGGAACCGTACGCTTCCGAGTCAGCTACTCCGAAGGTTTGCATAACTTGTTTCCTACAGGAAGTCCAGAAGTAGATTCCGTCTAAAGCTAACAGCAGCCTGTTCACAGTAATGCATAGCTTCAACGGTGATAGTATACATGACTCATTTCAAAGCATTCGTTCGTTCGACTGGCAACTCAGTGAACCGCGGACACTGATGAGAACAGCCAGAGTTCTGACTCACTACCGTAGTGAAATGATTACCAATGAAGATTCTCAAGTTTTTCAAACTAACGTCTGGTAAAAGTTGGCACCTGATCTCAGGCTGACCCATTCAGTAATCGTAGGTCTTATATGTCTTGGGTTATTCACATCATTTATTGTGATACAATACCCGTCTGAAATTAACATGCTTAAGTACGTTCACTCATCCCAGGTGACTTACTATATGAAATATTATTGCTATAACGCATGTTTTTTTCAGTTCCTGAGTGCTCGAGGATACTCATGGATAATTCGCGCTTGTTCCTATCAAACGTCAGATTACCAACTACCTCTTGGCCTATCAGAATTTTAACCCCTATTATACTCTCCCTCAAATGTTTATGGTGATCATCAATCTTCTCACAAATAACGTTCAACAATCCTACCATCTTTTCTCACAGCACTCCGCTTATCTCTTTTGCAGAAGATATCTTGCTAGTTAACCAGCTTCTAACTGATCTTTACTTTTGTAATATCATGTGAACTATAAGACTTTCCTTGTGTCGTTCACAAATATTCTAGGGAAAACCTTGGCAACTGGGGGCACATTTTTCGAAACAGAGGCCCAGGGGTCCCGGATCCAGTCGGTTTTTCTTGTTCAGTGTCAAGCGGGCGTCTACTGATCTGAAAGGCATTCATTGAAAATGGGGTGTAACATCGTTCTTGTGAATTACAATAAATATCACGAAACAAATTAAGATAACTCGCATAAAAAGATTTTGGGAAAATAAGAGTCAAGTAATGCTTCAAAGCGATCGCTAGAAGCGCTACTAACGAAGTCAGCAGGAAGACTGTACCAAAAGTTAACAACCATGTGGGAAAAAAACTGCTATCTAAGAAAGATCCGCGGACGAAGCTTGGACATTTTCCTGTTATGTCCTCGCCAACCGTCATCATTCGCTACAGTGAAGAGCTGATCAACAAGACTTCCTGTAAAACGTGTGAGAAAATTAAACCACCAGAGAGCCGTCGAAGTGCAAGTGGGTATAGGTCAAGAAGTTCAGGTCCAGACTTGTACGGGACATTACTTAGGCCTGTGACTAGTGTGGTAGCCACGCGCTGGACACGCTCAATAGCTAAGCTGTCTTTCTTCAAGCCGATATACACCACCTGATTGGCATACTCGAGTAGCGGTCTAATAAAAACCCCGTGAAGCGTTTGGAACGCTTTCCTTGTTTATGCGGGGGAAAGTGCGCTTAATCATCTTAAGAGTGGCAAATCCTATTTTCGCTGCTATCTTATGGTGATGCGCAAAAGATAAGCTATACGACAACCAAATGCTCTGATCCAGCTTTAGGTCGATTTACATGATATATCTTGTGCCAAACGCACTATGAATCACGAAGGCGTTGTCAGAGTCTCCACCGAGTGAAATACATGCGCACTTATTGTCGTTTAGTGGGAGACTCCAATCGTCCGACCAACGCTTAATCACGTCAAGATTAATCTGTAATGCACTGGAGTCGGTGGCATTCTAAATATTTAGGTCATCGGCGTATAGGATGGCGTTGTTGGAAATACTATCCGGGGGATCAGGAATAACAGAGCACTTACCACTAACCCTTGAGGAAATCCCGCATAAATGAAAGAGGGAGATGAAAGGTCTAATCCGGTTTTAACCGTAAACGTTCTGTCATCCAAGAAAGCGACAATCCAGCAGAGTATCTCTCCTTGAATATCATAGGCTTCCAAATTGTGTTTCAGGAGGGCTGTGTGGAACATGGTCGAAAGCCTTGGCGAAGCCAAAGGAGATGGCATCTGAAATGAGGACATTGCCTCTGGCCTCTCTCAGAGTGTCTATCAGAACAATCATGTTAGTTATGCATGACCAATTAGGAGGGAAGCAATGCTGGGTAGAAGAAAAATGATGGTTTGAAACAAAATGGTTGTAGGTGGCAAGCTTCATTATATTGCACGGAATATATCGTGATGCTAGTTTCGAGGTTCGTACGCTCAAGGTTTCCCAGCCTCATATTAACGCGGATCGGAAGTCACAGTGAGAAGATGGTGGATCTGCAAACAAACCTTATTTATTTATTTACTCACCGTTCACAAGCGGATTTCAACGCAACCATTAAAGACGCTAGGGAGCTGGACTTGAGAGAACCTTGAGCACAACCGCACGGCAGTCGCCAGAAAGGAAATTCCAGTCGACCCTCAGAAATTAAACAAGCCTCATGTTGGTTGGGCGACGTTCCCAACGGTACTAGCCAAAACGTTGTTATCCCAGTGAATGTAGCCTGCAGTAGTAGATGTGGCGCGGAATCATTATACAGTCACGAGTAAAACTCCGGAACATACACCAATACACTAGCTTGATGCTAGTGATTTGTAGCAAATTTACATTTACAAGGTAATGTGAACCGGGGCGGTAGTACTGGCAAGGCAACTCTCACGTTGTAGGGAGTTTAGGATTTCCGCAACGTGGTACTTTATCTCACTACATTTATTATCAAGGCTGATTGCACGATAGCTAGCCGGAGAGTGCCTTGTCACCCGCTTTATATATGGGTGTGACCGTTGCCTCTTTCCATGCACCAGGGAGAATGCCAATCTGGAGTGTCTGTTTAAACAGCTTATAAAAGGGTTTTGCCAAACTAGCAGCTGCTTCTATGAGAATTATGGGATGGATCCCGTGAGGACCCATTGAACTATATGAATTCATCTTGAATAAAAGGCCCTCAGCATCCAGCACGGAAAACTCGGCGGTACCGAGTGGTCGCGGGAAATTCTGCGGCTAAAGTATAGGGTGCCATTGTTAATGTGCTATCCTCACAATCATATACCAGGCAATTTCTTTATAATCTTTTCAATAATCGCTTAGTCTCGAGGTACTTGTCAAAGTCATCGGTCGCTACCCCCTTAAGAAAATCAACCATCGTTATGACACCAGATTGGCAAGAAGCGTTCGACATCACATTCCGTGTAGATCTCTTACTCAAACTATAATTACTTGCACTTCCGGAAGGTTCCTCGGTTGTTTTCTCCATAATTTGAGTGACAGGTCAGAAGAAGAGGTTCCGATGGATACTGTTCAACGCCACGGTCATTATTCAGTGGTATGACTCAAGTGTGTGCGTCGGGTTATTTTTTCTCCCCCAATGTAACCTACGCTCGCGATATCATGAAAACTGGCAGAATAACTTCAGTGTTGATTATCACAAGTTCGCGTACAAATATTGACATATAGAGCACGGGCCTAGTATTCGAAACGTTTGACCTGACCTGCTGGTAGGGGAATTGAAGCGTGTGTCCGCATATAAATGTCCAAACCCTGACGACTCTATGCCGTTTGATGGCCACAACACAAATACTTCGGCCACGGTTAGTAGTCTCATTATACTCGTTTAAAATCGTTCATTTTCTTTAGAACAAGTAAACTTTTAATTCACAAAAACCAGGCAAAATTGAACTATATCAACCAGAAGTTCAGTTTTCCCGCAGTACGCGTATATTCATCCATAGCGGGAATATTGTATGCTCATGTTTGCTCATGTTCATAATTCCGAAAAGCTTATCCAACATAACCAGCAATTAACGATGCTCAGAATCATCGTAGACCATCCTTCCTCCCTGACCTATACGGAACAACAAGTGGAAATAGACGTTGCCCGGTTACGAACGCCCAACTTATAATTTCATACTTCCGTCCAACCTGATCTACCATAAAGTACTTAACGCAAATATTTCCATAGATTCAAAATGTTGCATTATCCAATTGTTAAAATAAAGCTTTCATTGTCAGCATTTTTATACAGTTAAACAAGCGTTCTATTTAGTTTCCAGTGAATTTTTTTTACAGTTAAACTATATCCTCGTTTGACCTTTTCGCATTCATCATGTCAATATGACTTTGGACGTTCCGAAACCCTACGAAACATAATCCCCATCCTTGAACTGACACTATCATGTTTTGCCTCATTTGGAAGCTGTCCCAAAAGAACTTAAGTCGCAGTTCACTAACAAGTATTGTCGTGCCATATGAGAAGTAATGCGATATTCATTCACGTTGATGGTCCATATGCTTTGGTAAATATTCATGGTGCTGAGACTTTGACATCCACACTGACTGTTTTTACCAATATGTATGTAGTGATATATAACTTATTTTGCACATGTACTAACAATTCTGTGAGTGCTTCAGTTATAGCTGTGCAGCATTCTATAACCAAACCACAAATGCCCCTCAAAGCTTCGGTCCACAAAAAACTACAATCGAGACTTTACAAAGGAAAAACGAAATGCATATGACGAGTTTCGCATGCAAACCTATGATCGTATGCATAAATCGTCATCAAGTCGTCCCTCACGTCGGCATAAAGTTGTTTACTTCAGCTCTACTGCATCATTCCATAATTTGAAACTGGATGCTGGCGATACTGATCGACCACTTAGTGTGGTGAGTGCTTGTCACTTATCTTGGAGATGGGTTTACTGGTAGATTTTTCCGTGAATTGAGTAAAATGCCAGTTTGGATTGCCTGTGCAGTTTGTGGGGTTGTTCTGCCAAATTAGCGACTCATTTTGGATGTTGCATATAGTGAGTCTTGTCTGGTTTTACCGCTATAGACGAGTGAAGGATAAAACAGTGCTTTGAAAATCAGTACAAAACAGTAGGCAGCTTGGAATGGTGGCAGAAATTATCCAAAATATAAATTGCTCCTCACATAGGCCACTGAATGGTAACATTTGCGTCACACGACATAACAAGTGACATGCTTCAGGAGTAAATTCTAATGATGGAGTTTCTTTAGTTGGGTATATCAGCTTTCATATTGAACCCAGGTGTTTAAGCGGTCAAAGTTAGACTCCGCATAGTAAAGTTGTGGGTTTAGTTATATCAACACTAACATAAGGCGGCTCATCGTTTTGAAGTGAGATCTATGAACATGCGACTCTGGTATCCTTGGAAGCTCAGCTTGGATTCAGACTGCACAGTGGATTGTTTTTTTTCGTTCGTGTGCATTTGTATTTCTGTCTATATGTACTGCTCACACATTCTCCTGTCTTCCTCGAGAAGCATCTGGACAATTTTTACTGCTGACTAACTTGATTGTTTAACGGAAGCAAGCTTTCAGACCTTCAGATCTTTCAAACGAACGTAGAATCGCATAAGCTTATTGGAATCTGATCTTCGTTCCGTGTTTTATGTATAATGAAACGGTTTTATGCGTATGATCATACTGTAAGTCTCGTTTTGGCCATAACGCGAACAATACCTATGTATTGGAAGGATACCTATCAGCACTTATATAAATGGACATTTATTACAGACATCATGCACTCGTTTATGAGTTAAACCGCAATGTGATTCTCTACAGTTGATGAACGTGGTTGGTATTTTGCCAGGCTGTAAACCTTAAGGATAACTCACTCACGCGGCAAGCACTTCAGTGTTTTCATAGCTCAGCCGATAGAGCGCTCGCCGCATGGAGGCGTACTATTTCTGCCCCTGGTTCAAATCCAATCGAAGCTCTGACGTTCTGAAATTGGGTCTCATCTGAAAATAATTCATCAGTAAGGTCTGCTGTAGTAAACGGATAACTCTATTCAGTTTACCGAGACATCGTGAGACGCAGGTTATTACCGGATGTTAAGCACAGGCTGACAGCCCGTCAATGCTACTACATAAATTTTAATGTGTTCATTTTCCCCGCTTGATACCTCAATGGTGTATGTTCCATCCCTATGGGAATTATCTCATTAACCGCGTTTCCAGTCAAACTGATCCATTCTTTTGTGTGTTAACAGACCCGGGAGGTTTAGTTCGAAGAACTCTCGTGAAAACATAAACTGGTGCATATAACTTTAAAGCCCCTCAAATCAAGTTCTCACAAAATGTTACCATTTGGGGTTGATTAGAATAAGTTACGCATTATCTTACACATCCGCCCCGAAACTCTCAAACTTTTCCCTCCTTTTGAAGTGAGATCTATGAACATGCGACTCTGGTATCCTTGGAAGCTCAGCTTGGATTCAGACTGCCTTTTGAAGTCAGTCAGTGGAAGTTGTTGGAACAGCAGGAAGAATCACAAAAGATTTGTTGAGACCGGAAGATTTACAAAGAGTTAGCTTTGTCAAGTTCAGTGAATCCCTCAATTTCTAAAGAAGTAGATATTATATGACAAATGAGATTACCTCTTGGAGCGTAAATCAACACAAACCACTGCGCAATCCAGTGAACGGAAAATGAGGCTATCCGTAACAGGCTAAAATTTGCAGACTGGACGAAAGTCTAGTTTGCAGAAATGAATCGCATGTGTGTGCGGAAATATATTCCATGCGAGTCGTCCATCTGACAATAAACAAAACTTACAATGTTACTGAGCCTAAAGACATATAGGCGAACATATGTTTTCGGTAATCCATCTTCAGGCCGGTACAATTAAAGAAGGAGTTAACAGAGTTAGATCGAGATATCGATCAGACTTATTACGGAGACACAAGGTCACTGGTCAGTCAAATTGGAGATGGCTTGATTGGTCGGTTACGTCACGCTTGTCCTTTGGCTTGACCGCGCAGGTTGACCATCGATCCGGTGGATTTGTGTCCACGATAGGTGCAGCGCCTGAACAAACCGCCTTTGATTACATAATACCGGGTCAAACAGCCTTATTCCAATGGCCTCGGCAGTACAAAGTGTTCTAATTCGGACCGCTTTTGATGGGTTGTCTGGCACGCGATATACCACTTTGGAGGCTTGATCAGTGTTCACCTAGTGTCCGCTTTCAACTAGATGAGCCAGAATAGCATTGTTGAACGATCGTGATTCCCCGTGCCCCAGCCACCGTGGATGGTGTTCTCGGATTCGTTTCGAAAGTTGTCTTGACGTTCGACCAATATAACCTGCTCCACAGGAACAAGTGAATGAGTAGATACACATAGATGAGGTCTGAACTTTCAGTCTATCTTTGTTATAAAACCTGGGAATTGGGAATATGGAGAATTGAATGCGGAGTTCTGCTGTAGCATAGGTCCTGCTTATTGTCTGGTTGAGCCTATTTGTCAACCTTTCCGCGGCATTTTCACCTTTGATCGGTACTCAGATAAACACAAGCTTCTTTCTCGCGTCATGCACTTTAGGTTTAAGTGATATTCTGAGCATATTTCTGAAGATTAACCGTTCACGGTAGCCGTTATCATGAGACACATTCCTTACAAACTCGAGTTTACTTTCTAACGTATCCGGTGAAGAAATGTTTCATGCTCTGTCGAATAAGCAACGCACTTTCATTGCACATGATATGATTCGTTCATTTCAAACGTATGTTGCCTGTAGATGTATGTATTTCATTCAGCCAGGAAATATCTTTTATTGTTTGAGAAAAATTGAGTATAAGATGAACGTTGTTAAGATTGGTAACAGCGGAAACGAATTAGTCAACTCAATTCAAATTCATAAGGATTGTCATGTATGGTGAGTAAAAATTCACAGTTTTGTAATTTCGAATGCACTTCTGAATTTTTGACATTAATTTACATCAGACTTATTCTCATACGGAATCGGTATTGATAACTTAAGTACAAGCTTAATAAGTTTCTGATATAGTGTGCACCTGTCTTTACTCAGACCAATGAGTGCATTGTGGGTTTTCTTCGACATTTGTAAATTTACGAGAAATACTCTGCCTTCTTTTATTGGTTTCATGAATTTCCATGTAGTGGTATAAACATCTGTAAGGAATGCTTCCATCTTGATTGCATCGTTCAACTCAACTCAGTGTGAACTGAACAACTAAACATCAAATTACGCCTCAGCGCATTCTGGTTTACCACATCATTCCAGTTCGTCAGTAATAGAACAAGGTAACGCAAACTGATTGCCTATGTTAACAATAGCTGTGTATAGGCAGATCTGCGAGGGAAAATGAGTGGATTATCTTGAATATGTAATAGATAAATGGACAAACAATCATTTTTGAAATTGGTTGTTTTCATGTGGATCAGCATAATCTTCCAATAGTTTATGATCTAACAGCGTGAGGGTCTTTCATATGCAAACTTATTGAAAAGCTACAAAGAATATTTGAAATGTGCAATGATGTAATTAACAAAAATATTTCCTATAGATTAAACATCTCCCACAATTGATCTCAGCTGTCGCATTCCCATAGACTTTCCAGTCGGCCCGTTTCGAAAAACAGAAGCACTAGACTCGAGTTTCGCTCTCATTAGAACTCGTCAGTAGTGCATATCATCGTCACTGACGGGACTTGAACCACAGACACGTTGTTCATGAGGCAACCGTGTTCACCCCACTGCGCCATTCATCTCATATTAGGCACGACCGAATTATCATATGTGAACGCTCAACCACTTTCGCTTGTGAGTAATGATCAGGTTGCCCAATCGCCTCGAGAGGAGACACAGTTACTGTCTGTTATTTCCAATCGATCGGGCGATCGGGCAACCTGATCATTACTCACAAGCGAAAGTGGTTGAGCGTTCGCAAATGATAATTCGGTCGTGCCTAACGTGAGGTCAGTGGTGCAGTGGTAAACACGGTTGCCTCACGAACAGCGTGTCCATGGTTCAAGTCACGGTAGTGACGATGATATGCACTATTGACAAACTCTAATCAGAGCGAAACTCGAGTGCTTCTTCTTGAAAAGGGCTGGTTGGAAGGTCTATGAGAATGCGACAATTGCGATCGATTGTGAGTGATGTTCAATCTATATGAAAATCAAAATCCCCTAATACTCACCAAAAATACTTCAATCAGTATGTGGTGTTCAAGGATGTTGTCTCTTTCAAGCCTAGTACTGCTTACTTTCACAATTCGGGTGAACTCCCCGCGGCAGTCCAGGCTTAAACAATGATCCTTACATAAGTCTGTTGTAGCTTCCAACGTTGCGTTTTCTTCCACAGCCATTGTTTTATTGAAAACAATTTTCCATTCCACGAACTTTGAGTCAGCTATGAAGAGTGATACGTGAGTATCGTGTAATCGGAAGCAACTAGTTGCCAAATTATTTACACGATGGAAGGATATGAAATTCATCAAGTATATTTTTGATCTGTTTCGGTTTGGTCACGTTTATACTACCCACACGAGCTACGATTGCAGTTTATTTGCTGTCCGGTTTGGTTGATGGTAGGACGGCACTCGTCCTATCAGATTTCTAAAACAGCATAAGTTTTCAAGAAAATTTTCAAGGCATGCTATAAACATACTGCATGATGTTTACATTTATTGAACGTATTAACGATGAAACTTTAATAAGAATTTTCATTGAAAATGCAAATCAACACATTCAAAGTACTGCCTAAACCTCAGTAAGTTGAAGAGTTTTCAAATGCACATTTATTTTTGATGTGCGTTATGAGAACGGTAGGTTGAATCTAACACTCGGTCGCCTTTTCGTTAGGGGTTAGTACGTGATAAATGTTCTCCGTTCATTTTATAGGAGAAATTGTGGAAAGATTACGGGGTGTTCTGTTTGATGTGAGTTATCTCGCTACTATCAAAAAAATGAAAGCAACCCGAGTTCGACCTCCTTCCTGCATTTGAAACATGAACCCAATAATATTTTGCAAACTCCGTAAAACTTCAAAATATAACATCACGAATACTGTAGCAATCAATTTTGCGGGGAAAATATCATTATATTCAAGAGCAAATCCGAAATCTTCAATCCTGTCTTGGATTCTGTTCGATGAATCATTTTACATTCTCTCGTGAACACACATTTTCATTTGTTCCAGTACGGACCATCCAATCAAATCAAACTGTCAACGCTTTCAATGACAAATTAATTGATTTTGAGATGGATCGTCAGTATTTAATTGAGGCGCGATCAAGCATGTATGAATGTAGTAATTCGGACGTTAACCACAGTCACCTTTTGTCTTGGATGCTGAATTTAAACAAGGGTAAGGACATGTTATTTTGAGATTCTGTATAAGATTTCATTGATTATTCTATGTTTTTTGGAAAATTAAAACCTGTGGAAAATTCTCTCAAACCCTATCACCATTTTCAAATGGCCAGTTGCATTCAGTGATCAAAAGAGGCAGCCAATTAATGTTCACACTTGTGTTGTTATAGCGAATGAAATGTGCTCGTTAAGTCTACTGTCTATAGTCAGCTTACTTTGATGAGATCAATATTAAGTGACGAATTCAGTGTTTTTCTGTACCTATTACAAAGGAAAACTGACAAACTTGTTTGTTTGTAAAGCGATTACGTTCAATAATTCACACTTGTTCAAACGTTGTGTAGTTGGACGAATTTCAAACAAGAGTGTAGTTTCACGCTGCAACAACTCGCTAGAATTTCAAGTATACGTTTTCACTTCAGTAGCATAGGCGGTTACTTGAAATAGCCGGGTCATCATACTTACAATTTTTGTCACTGAACTAGAAACTGAACAGTTCCAAAATTTCGTCCAATGAGACGAAAGTAACGAACTTGTTTCGATTGGCTAGTCATTCACGTCTGAGAATATGGTAGCAATTTATATATGTCGATTTTCTTTATAACAAAACTGCAATACGGATATGCAAAACGAATGATGATTTACGGAGTTGTATAAAATCGTTCAAAATACGACACCGCCAAAGCCTCGTTTGAAACTGTATTGAACACTGTTTCCTAAACCTTCCCTAAAATCTGTGCCTAGAAAAACTTACTGGTTTCATATGAGATTTTTCCTGCGTCAGTCATCAGCAAATATTTTAGGTGCAAATTATCATACATGCATTCTTCATGGGAACTGTGCATATTCAAAGACTTAAAGTGTTGCGTTTAATAATCAACTACGCATAGTTAGTCAAAACAGAGAGAAGACATATATCGCGAGATGTCAACATTTCGATTTACTCTCATCAATCGCCAAGGAAATGACTGGCTTAGTCTTCCTTAAGCCAGACAAGGGCTCTGGCGTCGTCATAATGAAGAAAGAGGATTATGTAGCCAAGATGAATGTGGTATTTTCTGATGCACGGAAATTCCAATTGGATCCCAGGCCTAGTAACAATTTCCTGAATGAAAAATAAATATCAAGGAAACTACAAATATTGATGCTACATGGATATATTTCTGAGGTCCAGTATAAGAAACTGAAACCAACAGGCACACAGACACCGAGGATGAGAGGTTCACCAAAAACCCATAAGACGGGTATCTCACTACGACCGATATTATCCATGAACAATTCGGCATACCACAAGCTGGCGCGATGGTTAGTGGACATCCTTAAACCTGTCCGTGAATTGTTATCCCCCATATGTGTTCGTAGTTCCTTTGAGCTGGCAGAAATTTTGGAGAACAATTCAGTAAGCCCATAGATGATGTACTCGGTCGATGTAGACTCTTTATTTACTAATGTACCACTGCGTGAAACCGTCAAATTTTTATGTGATTTTATTTTTAGTCAAAATGTAAATGTAGGTATTCCATTAGATCTTCTTAAGGATCTCATTTTTGCTTGTACAGAAAACATTCCATTTGAGTTCGAAGGTGTTAACTATAGACAGATCAATGGTATAGGCATGGGTAGCCCACTGG
>JTDE01000880.1:91704-102888 GCA_014338405.1 Paragonimus skrjabini miyazakii
ACTACCGTTCAAGAACGCTTGAACAAGGGAAAATTTGCAAGTTTATTTGCTGTTTAAGGCTGTCTTACGCAAGTTTGCGTGCGTTTTGTTTATTTGTTGGGCATTATCCGGAAGCATATAACAGTCTTCACATTCCCGGTGAGACAGTAATGTACAAATTATGTGTTAGCTCAGAAAGAATCCGTTGATTAAAAAACATATACGTGTATAATCCAGAAATATAACCGTAAGGTTTATTGTTATAGTGTATATATTTGTTCATGTTTATTAGACATTGTTTGCAACTCGTCCATCATTTGAAAGCAGTTGATTGTTGTTTTTCAGTCACAAATATCAGGCTACGATTTAATGGAAAATCAATTTCCTTTAAGCCTCTCGTTTGCGCACGAATAAAAACTGAATATAATGTTGGTCGCATTCTACACGTTTTGCATATCAGTAAATGAGAAGGCTGCAAACGATTAACTGACAAAAACATTCGAGGTATCCACTGGTTACAGGCTTTTATTTACATAGACGAAAATTCTACAGCATAGAAACTGCAGAGTAATAAGCAGGCACCAATTGGTAAACGTCAAAACTATCCAAGGTTCAGCTATTAGTAAGACAATTAGTGAGGTTATCAAACAGCTGTAGTTGATGTCAGCAATTCACGATAAGGAATTCAACGTTCCGTCTGGTCCGAAGCTGTCGGCAAGGTGATGAACGGAAAATAAACTAGTAAATAGGTTTACTTCTACTGATGAGCAGCCCGTAAGCATAAGTCTAGACAAAATTGGTGAAAATAAGTATATCCGATGTTTGGTAATAGAGAAGAATGAAAGATCACTTACTTGCAATAAACTTTGGATGTAAGATGACTTTTTCCACATGAAAGTGGAATACCTCGTCTTTGTGTCCATTGCTACCACTTGAAACGTATCACCACAATTTCGTTTGTATGGCGACGTTCAAGGAAAATCAATGGAAACAAAGTGACGCACACGTTAGAAGTGAAAATCGGTCCACAATTGATCAGTATACGAGTAAGATAGTGGATCGCTGTTCCATGTGTGAATGGTGACGAACTATCTACGCAATACGTGACTCGAAATAAATAATAGTTTGAAATAATCATTGAATTGGATTACATTTTGCCTTGTGAAATTTCGTCCTGGATGCAATGGACAGACAACTGGAAACTACCAATTAATTGATGTAGAAGGGATCCATTTGCGAAAAGTCTGGACTTCGGCTGGATTCGAACCAGCGACAGAAACACCATGCCGAAACGCGGCAAGCGCTCTACCAGCTGAGCTACGAAGTCACGCCGGAAGCTCAGAAATATCACATTTGGACCAAGTTACCCACCCAACCAACTGTGTCATATGGAATCCACCAAATGATCCAGCCGCTTGACTGCCCAAGCAGGATTTCTCGAGCAGTTCACGCTGGAGACTACCAACGCCGCCGATGAGCATTGACATTGAATTACTGATAAGTAGTTTGGGAGATTTGATTAATTAATGACCAACATAGTCGAGAATTGATTTTTTGGTTGAGAATTACTCAGGCTAGCTTCGACTTCGTTGTTCATTTCAACATCATCCTTGATGAGTGCAACTTGTACAAATTGAAGCACTGCAAACATTTTAAAAGCATCTTTGCAGGCCAGGCTGAGCGATGATACTGCAATATAAAACTCTATACCATTAATCATATCTCAGTAACTGAGTCCCATATCCGTCTAGGAACTGAAAATTGCACTGTATAATTCGGGGTCAGCTGCGTTTTTACACATCGCTACGTATATTTTCATGTTTATTCGAGATTTCCGATGAGTTGAGGCTTTTGCAGGCCACAATTTGAAACCAGTTACCTTATCGTCAACAGTTTAGGTCTGGCCCGTGTGCAAACGAGAATACTAAAATAATAGCACGTTCTGAGTGTTTACTTTCAGCTGTATTACAAATTCTTTTCAAGTCTACATAATTCCCTTGACAGTCATCCTCTCACACTATTCCATACTCGAATTTTGAAACCGTGAGCTAGATGTTGCTTGTGTAATAAGTAACTATATTCTGATCACTTTTGAGACTTTATATGTCCGTTTGTCACCAGTCGATTCCCGTATGATCGATAAACTATTAGCCCTTGCAGTATTTTCGTTATATTGACAGTCAGTAACTCGCAGTGATTCAAATGTGTCTTGAAGTTGACCATTGAAGATGTGGTCTATATCGCTCTTTGGAAATATAGTCAGTCGTAGGTACAAAGTTGACAATTCTATTCATACAAATGTCAAGCATGATAGTAACCGTATTAGAACAGTGACAATATCGCTTATCTTAAAACCATCTCAAGGAAGATTGTCTTCAACTAAAACCTATGAAACACAATGAATGTTGCTCATGGTTTCGGTACGGATTCGAAGATGTTATATAATTAATCACAATGTCCACTATCACCTACTGGTTATTTATTTTTGCGTAAACACATTTTTATGAGTGAAAGGATAATCCCTAATGAAGTAATGCTTACATGACTCCGAAGAATGCACGTAATATCTGTTGTTCATCTGTCGTACATTCCACAACACAAACTTAGGGAACGCTGTGCTGTCGCTATGTTTATTAATCAAATCACTGCAAGTTCCGTTTAAAATTGTCTTGTCCATTTCGGCAAGCCTTCACTGATATAAGTAGTCGGTAGTGTGAACTTTTTACAACAAATTATTATTCTGATGACAGACTTAAATGAAAACGAAACGTTCAACAGTCTGATCAATTTATAGTTTTTTGTTGAAAATGATATTTTATGTGACCGAATGTATCTTCTATTATCTATACATAACTACGTAAACCTGCCTGAAAAATTGAGCTGTTAAACTTTGAGATAAGTATTACTAATTTCATCAGTATAGTCTTACTGCTGCACGTAAGTCTACCCTTATGGTAATAACTGCAACACGCATGTTATAGCCAGTATTGTGTGATTCACGTACGCAGTAAAATTAAATGACGAACGCAAACGTTAAACCTACAGGTCGATATAAATTCTGTAAGAAAACACAAGTATCTTCGCGCTCTTAGAAGTGCAAAACTAACAAATACTAGACCGTTTGCTGTGCAAAATATAATGATATCGTTGTGTCTGTTACTGGCAGTGCCCTACTTCAAGTCTAGCGATAAAACAAAAGCTGTTAACCATGAACCCCCGTTTGCCATGGTTTTGACCAATGACAGATGAGTGTATACACTGACTGGATATATGAACTTAATTTGTTTAAATGTTTTTTGATGTTCACCGCTGTTATGTGTAGCAACTGACGAGAACATACAAATTGGTACTACTATCATGCAAAACCGGTTTTCTGATTTCACTATTCAAACCAGTGATAATCATTTAGCAAATAACTTGGAAACAGTTGATTTGATTTGAGTAAAACACGTTCTTTCTTTTTGATATTTTGAATTTCGAAAAACGGAATTACCGATAATTGCCCTCGATGATGTTTTCTCTCGATAAGTGTTCCCGTGCTTTCTGAAAAAAATGTTGGTGTATTATATCTACTTGAGCCGATCAATATATTGCATGTATCATGCGGTTTGTTTTGAAAAGAAATACGTGAATAAAATAAATTTTGTAATCTTTATGGAAGATACTTCACTACTTATAGGCCGATCCTTTACGCATTGGTCTACAAACAGCTGTACCGATGCTAAATTCACGGAATAACTAACCTACTCGGCAGCCTTATACATCACTCAGAATCACATCATGTTTTCATGAGTTTCATCTCAACAGCGGCACGCCAAAAACTACACAAGAGAGTAACTTTGTATATGTATACAAATAGATTTGTCAACGGTCCACAATGCATTTTTAACACCATCAAACAATTACTGCCATGTGATATGTAAAGCCCTGCGACAATAGGAAATTAGCCGCAATTGTTTGACTTCATGCAAACACAACGTCAACGTTTGGCATAAAATGTCAAGAAGAATAACAGTGATTTTCGACAAACAGGGATCACGCGACTTGGTCAACAAATCGCCAAAAATAGTTTGGTTCACATGTGTGGGAATCTACCTAAGTATAGCTATTACACCTACTTTAATACAAACTGGATAAAGCAAGATCACGAGAGCATTGAACAGACTAGCAAAAATGTGAGCGGGTTACATGTCAACTATGCAGTACGTGTTAACACGATATCAGTGTAGTGAGTAAAACTGACAGAACAAGCTATAACGGATATAAACGTTTTACGAGCTAATTATTGGCCATTCTGAAGTGAAATACTGCAACGATTCTAACAAATTGAAAGTGAAATGACTGCCATAACGTTTTTGCTGGGTTGTAGCAATAAAAGCTATGATGCGATTCAACCAAAATATCCCTTGATCACGGTTGCGAAACTTGACTTTCTAGAACTGCGAATAGTTATTTCCTATGCAGGACAATTTTTTCTTCATAATCCTCCGTAAGTTTTTTCAGTTTGTTTCATTAGGTAGTATTTGCAATTTTTTTGTCAGTGCTTAAATATAGTATTGACATGAGAATATTATTAATAAGTGTTCATATTGGACACAATTGCTCTCTTACCACCACTCGCGGATTTCCCACGTTCACGTGATATATAGTGAGGTTTTGTTGTCGGCTAGAAATGAAGAAATTAGTCATTTAATGATAAGGCCTTCTTGGTTAAATATACGAGTGAGCAAATTTGTTTTGATGAAAGTGTTTTGTGTAGCTGAACGCAAGCAGGAGCGGGAAGATTGTTTTCGATGGTTCACTCCTGGTGAGGTCAATTTCATATTGCATGTGGATAGAATGAATTACTATCTGTGCAGGCTACGTGAAGTGCAATACAGTGTATAAATACTAAATGACCAGATATCGAGAACTGAGTAAACTGAACACTAACTTCCTGGAATTTTATTCAGAGAGATTGTTAACGTTATTTGCTCGACCATTAGAATGTAGTGTTGTGATCCAAAAACGCGGATGGCGCAAGGGTTATTTACTCGACCAAGCAATACAGGGGTTAAGCACTGAAACAAAACCTGAAACAAAACCACTCGTTTGCACGCGGTATTCAGCCTCAGACCGTCTCGGCTGCCGCAGACGTCAATGCTCAATTTCGTTAAGTAGCAGGGACTCCTATAGGTGATACTGCACTCTGATTTTCCTTCCTGCACTTTTCCTACGGCTTGTAGCATGTCAAAATATATGCTCCGATCCTACTACTGAATAGCAGTTGTATGAGTAGTATGTTACGATCGCTCAACTTCACTGCACTAGTACATTACTAACCGCGTGCTTCAGTTCATGGGCAAACGCATTGCAACGCTTTGTCGTTTTAAGTGTGACACGTATGAGGGATTACCGCTCACTGTTTGTAAGATTTTAGGTAAAAAGGTGTATTCCTGTAATTTATCAACCAAGAAATGAAGACAAGAAGAAATGAATCGAAGCCGTTTAGTGAGAAGTGTTTTATTTATAATAGGTCTCGGAAAAATCCTCGAGTGCATCGAAAAATGCATCCGAAGTGTAACTAATGTACACATAACCTGTATCGACGTTCTGCATAATAATTACTGGTACTATCTTTCTTCCAGACTCACATCACGACCAACCCGCATAGTAAAAAGAAGCTAAAAAAGAAGCATACTTTTTGCACACAAATCCATTGAACCACTCGAAATGCTGAAATTGTATGTCACTTGTTAATCACCATAATTCCAAACAAATTTTCTGTTTTCAAATATTTTCATAAAACTATAGCTTATAGTTCTCCGGAACATTAACACTTGATATTGTGTGTTTCAGTTTCGGTAAAATTTGGTATAATTCAGGGTAGTATACTAAACGATTAGTTCAGCGTTATTTGGAAATAAAGCTTACTGGTCAGCTAACACCATCTAGCTTACACTGACGAAACTATTTTTGATGAAAATTACAAACTTATGGAAATTATAGCCAACAGCCATTTGTTGATGGAAATCGATCCAGACTAATAATAGAAACCTCATCCGCATCCAAAGGAGGATCAATAAGAAGTCAGTTTTCACTAATGTACATTTGAACAGAAAGCGGATACATTGAAAATACAAACTATTATTGCCTCAGTTTACAACTGAATGTTGACAGCCTTCTTCGGCTCAGCACTCTTCCCAGTAACCTTTTCCTGCCTTATTTCAAATCATACGTTTTGCACTTATGAGAATCGAACAGGGTGATAATTGACTACAGAAGTTTTCAATCCATGTTAACAAAAGCAACAACCTATTTCGTTATCTGGTTTTCTCTCGATTCATTTTCAGTAATCATGCTGTAATCAACTAAGGGAGTTTATTCAACCTGGTTCGTGACTCACCAAGAAAAATAACACAGTTCGCCATGGAACTTGAAATACATCTAGAGTTTTAGCTACGTATAAGGAATAAGTGGATGACAACACAGGTTGTGACCGTTTGGTCGACCAAGGTAATCATCTTGGTAGTTTTGGTGAGGGAACAGATGGTCACGGCATCCGTCATGCAACACATTTATTACTGAAGGAGAGTACATTCTTTTAACAACTGATCTTTTAGCTACTGTTGGACTTCTGTCATATATTTCGTCACTTCAAATATCATTATCGTCTACCGGATAGATGTTGAATTAATTAAATCCAATTGCTTCTGTGTTAAGAAAAGTTAGGCAACAGTATGAAAGCTTGACTGAAGTATGTAAGTTGTTTACTGTTAAAGTGATGTAGCAAGTGAAGCTATCTATGATTTGAAGACGCCAATGTACATTTTACACGTAACAGTTGATATGATAAGCGGTTATAACCGTTTCAGATTTCCAGATATGTGATTACAACGGCAAGCCAAACTATGAAAGTATGCACCATGTTCATTTGAACCAAAACATCAAGGTTGCAGATACTACCGATACTATCTTAAAGGCGTTAGCACAGTAAAAATCACAAGTACCTGACTAAGGTTCACATCCCTATCTTGGTGAAACTGTGCACAACTGAACACTTCTAACAAATACAACACTGAAGTATAGCATTACTTATTGAATAGGAATTGTTAAAACGCCTAAGGGACTGCAATGTTTCAATCAGTTATGAAAGATATTCAGTTTAAACCTGTGTTAAATGGCACTCGCCTTTTTTCACTGCCATCCGAAAAAGAGTGAGCTGCAGTAAGCAACCAACGTTCCGAAATGATTGTGGCCCCCCATGCTGACATAAGGTGTGAGTCCTTTCTGATATGAATCACGGTTTTCATCATCGCGGTCCAAGGATAATCCATCGCTTTCGTCCTCCACCCGTTGACAATTCTTTTGTCAGGGTTGTTATTCAGACCGTCAACTGGAAAAGACCGGATGAATGTGAACCTGATCAGGTGGTTTTGAGAACCATCAAATGCAATATGCTGAACTTATGGTATTAATATATTTATGGTAAGAAACATTGTTGACTACATCGAAACGATGCGTGGTACTCGACGCACACTCGATTTTTAATTATCCGTACATATTACACATGAGGACGATTTGTGCGCTACCTCGGTTTTCTACTGCAGATATGAAATAGGGTAATCCCAGATTAATTATATACACTTGAATGCTATAATGGTTTGCTTTGTTATAGCAATTATTCAAGGCAGGAATAAGCAAAATCTTTGAAGTGGATTGCCGTTATATTGCGTGAGCAAACATTAAATATCTGACGGCAGAGCATAAATCGGCAGCAAACTACTGTCAAGTATTTGGCCCACTTACGACCTATTCCATTGTTGTCACTTAGTGAACAGATTTCAAAGTGAAACAGTTTTGGAGGTTATAATTTCGAGACTTTTAATGTAATGGAACGGAACCAGTAGGTAACCAGAAAGCTACAAATAAGTTCTATTTCAAGATTCAGTGGAAAATAATGAGTACACAATTGATTCTTTTATAATAGTATTGCAGACTTGTTCTAGTTAGATAAGTGGTTACATTTTTGTCACTGTAATTAACGTTCCACACATTCATATTAAATTGATTACATGGAAAACCACACAATTCTGATCAAGGTTGCTACCTACTGATCGGTGGCAAATTCTCAGGCAAACGCAATATCTTTGATCTGCCGAAGTATGGTTGTTAGCATTGTGACTGTGGTAGTGAGATTCACACGGCTTTCTCGCAAACCTGACAGTAAAACATTTGGATACAACATTACTCACCACAAATCCCAGCATACAGTAAAGCGACTAAAATGATCATGGTCTCGCTTTCCTTCAGATGGCTTCCGATTTTGACGCACGAATATATAAAATTGTTCCTTTTATTGCAAAGTATTTCAAAACGTGGTAACACTTGATTGGTTGGGGGTAATCTCAGATAACGTGTTTAGTACGCAATATGACTCTCGCGGGATTGGTGCTGAATTCAATACGTTTGATTCAAATCAATCTATCGCAGACGTTTTAAAACTACGCACATTAGCATACGCAATGCAGACGTGATTCTAACTTGTAACATCTTGCTGAAATTATTGCTCAAGTCTGCAATTTCACCTGACTCCATCGAACACAAACTATCTTTGCACGTGAATGTGAATTTGATTTCTGCTGCTACACACCCATTCACTCAAATGTGGCATTCGGTTTTGAAACAATATTTCGAACCAGTTAGTGTCAACATATGAAACCTCAGCCTAATTTGAACAAAGTCGAGTCCGTTACTTATAACATTTCCTATGTTCTTGCTTTCCAGCCAAAACGGTATGATGGCAATGAAACGAGCAATGTGAATACAAACTGAACATAACCCACAATTGATTACAGCATCCACAATTCCGAAGGTGTTTTAGTCGTCATCATTTGGAAGATAACACGAGATAAATATGCTAAGAAGTTAATAACTAAGCGCACGAACGCGCTCGATTAACACCAGCACTGTCTGAAGTAATCTTTCAGGACGATTAGAGTACAGGAAAGTCAAAATACGAAGCATCGACGTTTTGGAAGCTGCCAATGTCCGTAAAACAGAATAGTGTGAACTTCTGATCTGCTTAAAAATATTTATCCGAAAGTTCTTTATTTATTCAACGTGGTTCTGCTAAGAACACTCTCTTAAACCTACTAAGCATGAAGTAAGATACGCTCCAAACCTGGACAACTTGTACTTACCAAGTTAGTAAGGAACATATAATTCGCATGAATCGAATGTCACGCATAAATGGTGACGTTTTCCGCATTGCTTCAGATATATAAATAAACTTCTGTCTTACTGAACCCAGTAAATGGTAAACGTGGTTGCATGGGCCATTTGTTCAAATCTGAGCAATCGTCCGTGAAGCAACTGCAGCCTCATTGGCTATATACTGGTCACAAACCAATCCTTATAATCAGACGCTTAGCTGTTCAGATTGATCAATTGTTTAAGGCGTAGATATAGTCCTGTAAACTTTATTCATCATTCCCCAGATTTATTCCCCTTCAAAGGACCAGTAATTTGAACGTTACACATAAGCGTATATTTCTTGGCAAGGCCTTGGATGTGATGCTTCGGATGCTTCTAACATGATGTACATGGTTAAAACTGTTACTGTATGAAACGTGGGACGACTTGAGACTATGGCCCTTGCAAGCTCAACTACGAATGACAACCTTTACTCCGAACGAAGCTACAGTATAATGTTCATGCTCAAAGATGTCTGACTGGCATTTTTCTAAGAATACAACGGGTGCAATCATTCATGAAGGATTTTTGATTGATAAGTCCATATATCATGCAGTGTTCTTGTCTGCTGATAGGTCAGGGAGCATAGTAAACTATCAACACGGAACTTGGGCGTGCGCTATGCGCGGATTCTTTACCAAAGTGCCAATGCTGTACGCGAGCGATTGAATGTAAACAAATCCGTGTGACATTCATATCGTTGGTATTTGAGGAGATGAACAGTTAACAGGTGGATTTCCTAACTTGAAGGATACGATTGCTAACTCACGGTATACTGAATATTGCGCAAACACTGGCCAGATCTTTTACGGTCGGGTACATCCAATCTTACGTCTGCCGAAAAAATTGTCGAAACATTTAATTACTGCATAAAATAACAATCTGAAAAATTGTCATGCAAACTGCCACGTAGCTAAAAACTGATTTATTTTTCTCGTGTGTCAGTCGTTGTTTTTCAGTACACCTATTTGTAGCTTAGCGCAAAGACTATCGGGTTGTCACCAAATCAGTTGTTTTTGTACTCTACAACATGTGAGCTTTTGAACTGCCCTGACTAATGCATGCGAGAACAGCTGGTTTTAGTTGCAAAGTAAGCAAATCACTTGATTTTCGAGTTAGTGAACTTCACACTGCTACAAAAGTGACAGAACATGTCATTCCAAGTTTATTTCCGATGACTTCCCATAAACACGTTTGTAATTGCCCTAAACAAAACTGTACGATGAACTTAAGAAATAATACGATATTCGTAAAACACACTTTTTTATTTTCATGCATAGTAAAAGGGATTGGCCTCAAAAACCTGAACTTCTACTTTATTAGATTTTTCACGCGCATATAATTAAATACCTACCTTTGCAAAATTCTGATAGGTTACCAGTAATTCCCGCTTTCTTTGTATGCTTCATGAGAATTGGGAAGATTCTGTGGTGATCAATTGCAACCAAACTAGGTTTATACGTTGAAAGCTCAGAAAACAGCATTAAGATAAGCAATCGTTTGTGCCGTTATGAGACAAAGATTTGTGCCACAAACGGAGCAAATGAGCTGTGTCTTTCTATTTTCATAGTTAACCTTATCAAGTTTCATGACATTACGCAATGTTTCCCAGTGTTAATGTTTGCGAGTTTAGTACAGCAGATTTAGACTTCCGTAATGTTTTTACATCATTTTGATTGAACTTTCCTCCATTAGTACCTACAGTTTCCATCAACGATCTTTCGAAGAAGCACCCACTAATACAGCATTTGCACTCTCTAAAATATTACTCATCAATAATGTTTTTCTGCAGCCACGCGTGGCTTTGCTTTTAGTTGCATTTTCGTGAAGTATCTATATGCTTGTGAAAAATGCATACACACACGAGAAACCATTACATAGAACTATTCTCAATGGTAATTACAGAGAATTCAGTTTATCATCTCATATGACTAACAAGTGATTTCCGGCAAGAATATTATATTCCATCAA
>JTDE01000880.1:103816-118074 GCA_014338405.1 Paragonimus skrjabini miyazakii
GGCTGGGGCTTTAGCAACCCTCAGAGTCTGTGGCTCAAGACGTTAAGTGAGATTTTGGCTAACCGAACTCAGTGGCGTGCACGTTTTCTGCGAGGCGAGTGCACTAAATGAGGCATGGCAGTGGAAGCCGTAAAGAATCGATCTTGCCGATGACTTCTCACTCTCACTTACAGCTCGGTTGTTTGTTTGCAAGGTGTAGGTGCCTTGATGTTGCATGTCCGATTATAGACGTAGTTATTTTTAGTAGTAAGGTCCCCTCCCCTTTTCCTTCCTTTCTTCTCTCTTTCAACATACGGTTTGCTATTTTCTACTCCTTTGTGGTTGTGTGGTAGTTAAATCTCAGTGTGAACCACTGATGAGTTGCTGTCGACGATGATGATGATGTTGCATAACTGGCTTATTACTAAATCATCGTCTACTGATCAGTGATCATTAGTTACCGTAAATGGAGGTGCTTGTCGAAGCAGAATGACAAAATTTGTCTTGTCTGGACTATTGATGACTGGCATGTTTTATTGAAGGATCAGTGGTATGTTATGAACGATACACAGTTGTGAAGGAGACCAAAAGACACGGAGTTTGGCATCTCATACGTTATATCAAGTAATCACCTGTATACGTAACTTATTGTGCATTCATATTACGTGCCAGGTTAGTTTTACTGATTAGACGTGGACCGGAACTAGATTATGTGTCACTAAACCGAGTACAATTATGCTTGTTCGAAATGTGGCGACGATTATGACGGACCTAAATTGACTGCACTCATTAAAAAATGTGTCGAAGTATTATCAGACCTTTGGTATGCCGGTGCGCCCTTGTTGTAAGTTCGGTAGGCGGTAATTTGGTACAACCTAAAGATGCGCTTATGCTGGTGCATACTTCGCTGCGATAAATGTTGGCTTGTTGAGAGAGAATTTAAGCCGACACAAAAATAATTGTGCACGATAAACTCTTAGAAGACAACGACATTCCTTGAGCGGAATTGTCACCTAGGTTAACTCAGTCCGTTGGTGACGAAAGCTGCTGTTGCTGGGACAACACCGAGTTTTGAAGATTAGGAAACACAACGTTAGTCCTCAGCCCAAAGGATGTTTAACCCAACACTCCTTGTCGAAGAGGATTCAGGCAAGATTGTTACCGCTTACATTTTCCGGATGTATTGTTACTTTTATAACTAATGTCCATTCCGACCTTGACTCTGTTCGACAGAGGGTTACACACTTATTGAGTGCTGAATGATATTCTGCATGATCATACGTATATATATATATATATCTGTATATATATATACGTGTACTCACATGCACGGTAGGTTTAGTGTGATAGCTAGACGTACATTGCCCTTCTTATATGTTTCGTCATTTTGGCATTCCAGTAGTGTATCTATTATCGTGATGCTTTCATTTTTAATCTGTTCCGGCAAGCGTTGTCCAAGTTATAAGAGTGTCAGATCTCGACACCAGCGGTTTCTGAAGAAAAGCGGTCAGTAATGAATTTAACATATTCCACGAGGAATGATTCATTGCTTTCTTTTTAAAATAGGGAAATTGACATGTAAAAGTGTCATAGAAACATAAGTCCGTCTATGGTAGGCATTGATCTAGTATGCTCAATACCGTGAAGTCAACTTGGTGCATGTCACTGTATAGGTTATCCAATACGTTTGCATTTATTTTTGCGGATGAATGTACTGTGGTTAAGTGCTTGTTATGGGTTATCAAATAGACCGGTGATCAAGAATCCGTTGTGGCGTTTTACATCAAACAAACATCTATCCAAGATTATGAGGTTGCATTCCGTTAAAGCCGTTGACTTGCTTGTAATTAGATTTCATTTCGAGTAGGCGTAGGTGAGAAAAGCTCAGGTAATCACGCAAGCCTCTGTTTTCTGTTGAACAATACCAATGAAATATTGTCTGGGTTATGAATGCATCCGCGAGCAAAATTTAATTAAATATGCACATGAAATCCAGTTTGACTCAGAAAAAATCCCCAATATGCGGTTCGGGTTAGCTGAATAGTTTAGTTCGCCTTCTCGAACCGTGATAATCACAAAGCGTTATCTAATGTTTGTGATACTCCGAACAGTATATATTGCAAAGATGACGAGCTCTAATAAAAACGAAACTCGAATCTAGCAATTTTTTCGAAATGAGCTGACTGGAAAAACTATGGGTATGTGACAGCTGTGATCAATGGCAAGTGATGTTCAATCTGTATGAAAACCAAAATTCCTACCACTCGTCAGTATCATGCGAAAGTTAGGATATCGGACAACTATCCCTATAACGCTTTGCCAGAATCAAATAGTTCCTTCAAAACACTAATAGCTTTAACCCAACTCGTTGTTCCAACTGCATCAATAATTTACTCTTTCTTCCGTCTTGTTTTTTCTCTCAATGGAAATAACACGCGAGTTCATTTAGAATGAACTAGGTAGGAAAATGCAGGAAAAGCGTGTTGTGTAACCAAGTCACGAGCTATAATGTTGGACTTGGCCGTTAATTGACACACATGTTTTGATGATAGATACTCAAGAAACCTGTTGTTTTCGTCTATCTGAAAGTCATCGCACTTCACACTTGGCATTTGGTGACTGTCCAGCTTGTTTTCACCCGACATTTGGCTGAGTATTCTGTGTTTGAACAACATACATTCGCATAAGGTAGTACTGAGAAAGCTAAGTATTTGGTTGTATTCTGTGGTGCTGCTGCCTATTTCACATGTTACGGTGGACGCAGTTGGTAATCTAAATGAATCCCCTTTGGAACTATGTGTGAACGTCCAGGTGTCTGTTCAGATTAATTGCTGTGATAGAGACATGATGATGAGACATGGTTTGTCTATTAGGACCGCTGGTATAATCTGTCGAATTGTATGGGCGATTCTATGAATATGTCATTGAAATGTAGAAGAAGGAACGAATGCAAATTTTTGGCAGACCTGCCAATTCCATGTCCTTCATCCTATGAAGATAACAGAACTGCTATAAAGTGGATCGATTAGAGATAACTAAAAGGCCGCTGCGCATTCTGACAAACGTTTTCTAAGACGCACACACGAAAATGGTCTTGTGGGTGCTTGAATACACCCATGGGATTAGGATGCAACTAATTTTGAAAGCTAAAACAAACGCGTTGTAGGAAATGGGCAACGACAAATCATTATCAAGTTCATTCTGCTTCATAATGAAGACCAAGTAAGAATTCAACGGTTTATAGCTACTCGCGATCGTTTCGTCAAGTATGAATGAGAAATCGTCAGTCATTATCGTAATTCTGACTGATAACAACTAACACGTTAACCGCATATGTACACGCACAAAATTTATTTATCAGATCTTTTTGCTTATTAACAATCATCTTTATGCATTTCGTGTCAAGCTTCCACTCTGAAGTTTATGTTACTTTTATACTGATTGCTGAAACAATTTTCCGCCTCACTGTTATACACTTCAAGGCAGTTTTTATCTGTTGTATTTTCATTTATTCTCATACAATCAGGGCCCAGTACAATAATTATATATGAAAGCGATATGCGGTGTTTTTAATTCTTCTATAACAATTTGTTTGATTTTCCCATCCAAATCTTACACATCTCTCTGCGATCTTACTGACAAACCACGAATTATTCTACTAACTGGAATTGTTTGACATCATTTCTCAAACTTTACGCCTTTCAATTGATGTTAGTTATTCTTTTGCACATGTTTTTAATTTTGTTCAATCCGGCCTGCTTCTAAGATCGTTCTGCTTCTTTCAAGGCCTATACCATAATAGTTCACTTAAGCGTTCAGTTAGATGAACTGACGCCCAGTACATGCACTGTCGTTGGAAGGCGTCTCCATTTGAATATTTACATTCCCTATTAACAGATGTATCATTACATTTCACGTGTCAAGTACGTAAGGTTTTCTCAATTCAGGCAGTGCAAAGAACTTGGTTTTCTGCTCATATTCGTTATTTTATCAGTCGATATGGCAAGCGTCCTAACAGTTCCATGACAGTCAATCCCTTGTTCTCCCACAATGTCTGCTTACAAAGCTTGCTTGCATAATCATATATATTTATTTCTTCCAAGTAACCTATGGAAATTCAGATAATTCAAAACGTATAAATGTGATTCAATTGAGGGCGTCTTTCATTAGTAGTAAGTGTGACAAAACGAAAAGAACAAGACATGAGTTCCTTTGGCATTTTTCCTAGCTGTATATTCTATTGGATGAGCAGGTGAACGTGTGTAGTAAAAAACGAAGTTTGAAGAGTTAAATTACTCCAAGTTGAACAACACATTATTCAAAGCCTCTGCATTCGGGTTTTCCCTTTGGCCATCCCACTTCTTAAAGAAGCATTAGACTCTAGTTTGGTCTCTATTAGAGTTCAACAATAATGCATATGCTTGTCCAACTCGGAATTTGCATCCCAACCCTAGTTTGTTGGGACCAGTGGGTTGACTGTGATGCGAGCAACCACACAATGGAAATGACCGATCACATATATTCAATGGTAATCTTGTCTGAAAAGTGCTGAGAAGAAAAACAGATAGGCCCACTTTATTCTGCTCGATAACCCTGCGATCAGGAGATTCTGAGTTAGGCTGAAGACATGAACCTATTTGGAAAAACTAAGCAATATACATAATATGCATTCAATATCGGGGGCTTCGATTAGTTGGACTTGTCAAATGTTTAAACGTGGCGAACAAGCTCATCTTTTATGCGTCGCCCTCGGGACGTATACAGTATATATATGAAGATATTTTTCATGTCAAGATTACTTGTGACATAATTCAATGATAATCTATTATCAACTCGACCAAAGTGAACAGATTGTTTCGGTTTGTCTCCAGACGCGGTGTTTCTTGCAATTGCAACGTTCAATGCCAACAGTTGCAATTTTGACAGTTAAGATTGGTCCAGTGATATGGAAATAGATTAATCTACTTAGCTCAGGCTCAAAGCTAAATTCGACGAAACAGTAGTTACACCTTGGTCCTGATTACTCCGGATATTTCACTTTCGAACACAAATGTGCTATATTCAGTAATGTTATGAAACAACAGTAATGGGAAATGGGCCTGGTTGCAATCACCGCAAGCATGCGGCCTCCTTTTATACAGGTGAGGATTAGATAAACACTCAACCAGCCCACATATTTTCCTAAACCTAACGTTAATTGAAAAGTTGTCGGATTTTATCTTAGTAACTCGACAGCCGTGCAACTAGGCTGCTGAATAGCAATCGCGAACGCTCGACCATGTAATGTTGACTGCCATGTTTTACGCAAGGTAAAATGTACTTCCAGTTATATTCGGCTGTCACATATGTAACAAACAACTGTGTGCCTTTTTCGCGGACCTTGTGTCGTATACAACTATAAATACTATTGCCACTTTTGCCCAATTATTCAATACACAGGTGCCACGTGACTGCCATTTTCGCACAATAGCACGATAACTCGAACGCTTCTCTGAAGCTGGTTCCCAGATTGTTCGGCGTATGCCAGATTCCCTTAAGAGATCAATCCAACGGTACTGTATAAAACAATCACCCAACCATAGCTGTCACACTCACTGAAGCATTCAGGTTCGTCTCATCCTGTATGTGAAGTCTGGGCTAGGTAATATATGGCCTAGACTGGTTTTATACTTTCATTATGGTCTGGTGAACTACAGTTCCAAGTTATTTGATTGGTCAATCTCTCATCTGCTCGACAGTCTGTCGTGGAGTGCAGTTATGCACACTCATTTGCGGCTGGCATTGTGCGTTCGACGCCACTACATCTTCAATCCACTATTGGTTTGATCAGTCAAGCGTCATTTTTAGTCCAAAGGTGTGCTGTAAATTCCCATTTTTTAGCAAAAACACGCTAATGACAAAAATAATTCAGTCTCTTGTATGGGCAGTTACAGGATTACAACTTATAAAACAGTTAACACGGATAGTCTCAGCCTGCTTCTGTTGGTTTCCGCTCCAAGATGAACACTTGAATAGAATCACGTTTTCTTCTATTAGGTTAGCAGCTCAAGCTTTTTTCTAAGTTGAGGACACTTTACTGGAACATGATAACATGACACATGTAGCGCTTTTTAGCAATATGACAAAATGATAGTCTAGGCTGAGTAAGAGAACGTAACTGAACCACTGAAGCACATTGACCTCTAAGATTACATGTGCGAGATTTGCCTTGTGATATGCAACTGGTTTTAGGGAGCATGTCGCTTAAACTTACAGATGTTCGAGTTCACTTGATTTTGCGTACAGTGACTGCGTGGTGTAGCAAGCTGTGGGTAGTTCTTCATACCAAATTGTTAATGATGATGTTAATGGTGTAATCGAGATAATATGGATGTTATCCTATCTCTCATCTAACATGTACCTGTAAGTGAAGAATTACATTAGCCCTCATTCCCATGCTCAAAAGTATGTTGTAACAATAAATGAGTGGTTGTTGTAACATAGAGCTTTATAAATAGCGTCTCCTGTTGGCCGACTGTTGCAGTAATCAAAGTATGTGTTCAGACTTGCAGCTTCATACCGTCCCCAGAGAGCAATCTCTAGCTGAAATCAGTCAATTGATAAAATTAATAAAGGAGCTTACTACTTACCAAACGTAATAACGAATCTTAGGAAACCATAGATCAATAACGGATAAAGCCTGCTGAAGGAAGTCTGTGTTAGTGTGGCGGACGTTTCATCCCCACGCTATCTCTTCCTGATACGCGCTATATGTGGATTTCAAATAATACAGTTGATTTGAAGTTCTTTCTGCGCAACTCGTTTTCCCAGTTGGACCACTAATCCACCCTTTCCTCTGAGTATTTTCTAGCCCTTATTGAGAATAACACGCGAGGGCATTTAGAATGAACTAAACAAAGAATGTAGAAAAACAGTAACTTTGCTACCAAAACATGATTCACACCAACAAACGTGGCTGCTAACTGGCAGGCAATTTTACCTACGGAACACTGATTAATAAGGTGTCATGCTCATATCGAACATGAGTTATTTTTGTCGCCTCTCCGAAATTTAATTGATTTGCCCTGGCTGTTCCAATTGTTTTCGCTTCATATTTTGCTGAGTATTCCGTAAATGAACAAACTATGTTCACACGCGTGAACATTGACAAAGTTACGTGTTTTACCGAACGCTATTGCTTATCGAGCATGTGGTGGCTGACGTAGATGAAAAATCATATAAATTCATTTTGGAAGTACGTGGAAACGTCTAGCCCATTGCTTATGTTTTTTACTAGGAAAATGACACGGTGTTGAGCATTGATCGCGCACAGCAGGTGTAAAGTTTTCGTTTATTAGTATGAACGATTTTATGAACACACACTAGTACACAATAGGGAGAGGAACGTATTCAAACCTTGAAAAAATTCTTGCCGATTCCTTTTTAAGAATATGTATCAACATCTAGGCGTCTGTTCAGATAAGTTACTGTGATGGAGATAAGACGTGGATCATTTGTCGCTCAGCGTCGCTGTAATATGTTTTAAAGTTGCATTTTCTATCTTATGAATATATACCAACATAATGTATAAAAAGTAATGTATGACCTTTTTTGACAGACATCAATTTCATGGTCGTCATTCCTATGAGCATAGTAGAATTGCTGTGAAGTGGAAAAATTAGAAATTACAAAACCATACTAAGCACACCGAAATGACTTCATGAATGTTTAGATACAGACATGGGTTTACGATGCGAATAATTTTAAAGCAGGAGACACAACCAATTGCAAAGATTGACAACGGCGAACGGTTGTTGCGTTCACTCTACTTCACAATATATATCCAATAAAAATTCAATAGAATAAAGCTACCTGTGGTCGTTTCTTCAATTATGATTCAGAAATGGGCAGCCAAAATCGTACTTCTCACTAATAACAACAAACTTGTTAACCTTATGTGTAAGCACACAAACATTATTTATCAGATCTTGTTGCTGAATAACACATCTCTGTGAGTCTTTCATATCAAGCGTCCATTATGGAACTCATGCAACTTTTACACATTGCTCAAACAATTTTCAAACTGGTATTTCAAAACACTGAGTTCCCTTAATCAATTTAGTCGAAACAGTGTTTAGACATAGATCGTGGAATGTTAACATTTCGATTTACCCTCACTAGTCGCCAGCGTAAATACAGTCAATTTTATACAAGCTGCACAGAGAAACAACAATTGAACGAATCGCCACCATAGTTCTGACCTTTCGCGCGTCAATAATACTATCAACTTCAAGCCAGGCTGATTGATTGTGTCAGCGCCTTCTGTGCGCACCAAACTTGTTGATATTGTTTGATTAGCACTGCCTCACTTATCACTAACAGTTTCGGGTGGCGATTTTGTGACAATATCTGGAACGATTTGATGGGGTCAACTAGGTAACCTGTTGCTAAAATGTGTTTGGTGATCGATGAGGCCAGGTTCTTTAAGCGTGTTACTGTCAGCAGGCCCTTTTTGATATTGCAGTTGAAAACCACTTGGGAACGTGTTCCGCCGTACGCTGACGCAAGCATCGGTCTGTCTTGCCGATGTAAACGTCATAGCAACTGCAATTGGACTGTATGTTACGTGGGAGGCAAACTTATTGGTTGAGTGTGTTTCACCGTTATGAAGAGCCAAACCTCTAGTGCTTAACAGGAGGCACAGTTAGATAGCTGAGTTTATGCGTTGCAACGCCGACAGCGATTTGTGACTAAAGTATTTGGTGAGGTAGTCACCCTTGAATTGGATTTGCAGAAATATGTTCTTTTTCTCCGCACTGCAGCTTACCACGTTCAGATCCTTCTTTTTACTGTGAATATTCGCATGCTTTTCAGAGGAGCCGTTATTCCTTAGCGTTTCCTTAATTAAAACTACTTAGTTCTTCAAATCATCTACAATGAAAATCATTCTTAGTCTGTGACACAACGTTTACACTAGCGCTTGTTTGCAAACAGTAGATGAGAAGCTGCAGAACTATAAATATTATCCACTCTATGTTGGCTTTCAGTAAACGGATGGTTGCAATGTATCATCTTTACGTTTGGTTATAAGATTGTTTAGGAACGGCAAACATATATCTCCCTCCACTTCATAAGATACAATGAGGTTTGTGTAGACGAAATTCAAATAGTTATAAAATGAACTGAAAAGACATTCATCAATAAAATCTGAAATGTCGTCTATGTAACGTTTGTAAGACAGGACCCTAGACATCCTTCCTCATAATTGCCTTTCGAGCATTCCCAAAAATACATCTGCCAACATGGGACTTAACAGGTTACCCACAGCTACACTGTCGATCTGCATATGATAATTTTACTGGTAAGATAATTTTCCTCCGGTATCTGTTAATTTCCCTTCATCTGGTTACCGCGCATTACTGTGATCGTATCGGAAATGAGTACGCAATGGATGTTTTGCTTTCTCGATGAAAATCTGTTTAGCATTTTCCATTTATATCTTACGAGTATGTATCTGATCTATTTGGCAAACAACTGAGTACGTGCTCAGCTGGAATTGTTTAAAATCTTTCCTCAAACTAGTACGTTTCAATTAACGTTAGTTATCTTTTTACAAATGCTTTCAATCGGTGTTCAGTGTGATCTGCTTTTGAAATCGTTCTGATCATTTTGAAGGTTCAACCATATCTGATCACTGAAGCGTTCACTTGTGTGAGCTGACGAATGGTACATGTACTGTTGTTGAAGAGCGCCTTCATCTATTCTTTCCTCTCAGCTTCGTTATTTCTCAGACACTTTGGCAGACTTCCTACCAATTCTATGGCAGTCAACTGCTTGTTCCCTCACAGTGTCCTATTGCAAGGCTCGGTTGCATAATCAAATATTTATTTCTTCATTGTAACCTATGGAAATTTAAACAAATTGAAAGGCATAATTATGACTTACCTTAAAGCGTCTTTCCTTTAACCAGCAATGAAGGGGAACGTTAAGATCGCGTTGTGTTCTCCATCAGCATTTTTCCTAACTGTAAATTTTATTGAATGAGCGGGAAAATGTGATTAGTAAGACAAGCAAGTTCGGAAATTTAGATTATTCCAAGTTGAACAACATTTACATTTGATCGAAGTCCCTACATTCAGGTTATATTTTTGGCCAGCTCTCTTTTTAATGAAGCGCTGGATTCGAGTTTCACTTTTGTTAGAGTCCATCAGCAATTCATATTTTTGTCCGACTCAGAACTTGCACTCCCACCCTGATGTTTTTGGAAAGATTAGTATAACTACATTGCGAGTAACCATACAATAAACATGACCGATCAACTATATTCCAACGGTCAATGAAAACTTGTTTGAATAGTGTTCAGCAGAGTAAACAGATACGCTCTCTTCACTTTAGTAGATAATCACACGGTCAGAAGATTCTGATTGTATACATGAACTTATTTGAAACAACTAAGTAATGTACATGGCAGGCATATAATATCTGGGAGTCCGGCTAAGACAACTTACCAGCAGTCTAAACGTGGCGAACACACTCGTCTTTTATGTAGCATTATGAGGTCATATACAACACAATATATATGAAAATATTTGCATGCGGCTTAACTCAATGAGGCTTTAGTATCACTCGGGATTAGAAACATGTTTAATGTGGTGCTGCGCCAATTCCTCCACAATCGGTAGGTCACCATAACATCAGTGCTTGAACAAAAGTATTTTACACGTGCATATTGCGGTTTCGCAATCAGATTTCCAATTAAACGCTACCCAATATAAGTAATCGCAATAATTTGTCAGTTTAAAGTCGAATTTGAAGTGATAAATTGAGATGCATTAGATACCTCTTTAATTTCACATTCATCACACAATCTGCTAGCAGTAAGCAGGAATATATCGTTTAGTTACCGATAATGTAAAATTATCTTTTCGATGTTAATGTATAGCTGCTTCTCAATGTGAACCAAGAAGACGTCCGGTAAAACAACTCCCAATTTGCCACAAAATTGCCACACCGTTCATTTTTTGGCACATCGTCAATGAAATGTCGTTACACAAACGTCTGGATATATTTGACCTCTGTGCCTAAGCATGCCCACACTATCGGTAGTTTTATTCTGTCCAAATTTACTGGTATCCCTCATAATCTTGTTCAGTTTATCAAAACAGTGCATCCGAGAGAGAATTATTTGTTTAGCTTTTTCGTTTGGCTATTTGCAGTGTTCTCAGCATTATAACATGTTCAACAGAAAGCGAAACGAATGCGGTTCCGGACCCAATAAATATGTTTGTATCAGCGATTGCTATCTCTGAACGAAGCGTCAGAGTGAGAATTTTAAGTAAAGCCACAGATTTTCATTGTAAGCAAAAGGAAAGTTAATACTATTCATGTTGCTTCTATCATTATTATCACTGGTATTATTATTTGAATGCGTAATAATTTATTTTCCAATTGCTTTAACATATTGTGAAACATCTAACTGAACTGCACTAGCTACTGTTCTTATATAGCTATAGCAAAATGAGATTTTTTGCATGTTATACAAGTCAGCCGTTAAATAGTGTTCGCACAGTGCCTTGCTGAACATCTTGATGTATTTCTGTTCAATGACAGTCGTCTATAGTACGTCAACTCGCAAGCTGAAACTAACAATGAGGTACTGTCTATGTTGTTTTATCTTGTTCAATAGAAGTCTATATAATTTCACATTTCATTTCGCTATTTTTGGCATCACTAGTCGTAGCTACCACACATACGGTTCATTGAAATCATTACACTATAGTATGTAGTCAGTTCAGTTCGCTTAGTATGCATATGGATTGTTACTGAATGTTGGATGGATAAAAAGACGTCCGATCTATTTCTTCTGGACTCTTCAACGATTTTGCTCATATAAACTCTGAGAAATGATTAACTGAACACATTTAATATTTACTTTTTAAGTGTACCTTTCATCACTGCTATGGGTGAGACAAAACTATCTTTTTCCTGCACTTCTTAATAGCCAACAAAGCATTTCGAAGCCTGTTTTGACGTTTCCAAAAGTCCTTGGATAATAACGTCTTCCCGACGGTCTGCTCTGTTCACATTGTGTTCACAGACCGTACTTAAGTTTATCAAAACTGGAATGAACATTGAAGAATTTATTGCTGTCTGTGATCGCATGAACATCCCAAGTCAGTAGAGGGTTTGCGACCAATTCCTAAGAATTTACGACAAATGGTTGATACCTGACTTTCGCTTTCATTTCGGACATATAATGTAGAAACGGGCTATTAATAGAAGGTGAATCTTTTATTATACCCGCACAGAAACTTTTGTTACAAATTTTGTTGCTTTTGTTAGAAACGAAAATTTCGTAGCCCGTCGGCTCGGGGATGTGGCATGATGGAGGCCGTGTGTAGCATCATTCCATGTCATGCTAAATGTACAGCAGATTATTGGTTCACCAGAATCAGCGGCTTCAGTTACCAAATGACTGGAGTTTGGTGACACCGTAGAAGGTGAGACGAGAGAAAATCCACTAATGTTGATAGTCCGTGCCATCGAATCTGTTGTATAGCAAGCGTTACCGTTCCGAGCTTGACAGTATGGTATGATAAAATAAATGATTTCATGTGTATATATTTACCACTATGCGGGTAACATATAGCCACAGTTTAAGGCCTCCCAGGACTTTAATCCACAATAACAACACATGCAGAGTAATAATAAGGCACTCAATTCCCAAAACCAAGAATTCGCCTGGATTCAGATAGGCACAAACGCATCGAGCGCTTCACAAGCTAAGATGCGAAGCTGCGGATCGTTTGGTGGATGCCTTATGAGACAGTGGAAGAAATAGATAAAAGAGTCCAAACCGTGAAAGTTCCCAGCTCTCAGTGTTCTTTTGCAACTAAGCTGGTGGACCGCTTGCTTCGTTTGGACGTGCAGTCTCTGTCGCTTATTTGAATCCAGAACATGCTACAAGCATCAAGCAAATAACGGCAGTTCTCTGCTAAACTCTATTGAACCTGATTGAAACTGTGGAAAATTTAGTCCCAACACAGAAAGGTCTAACAGTCAAGACGTTAGCAAAGTGAGAACAGTCACGCAAACGACCAGACGATGTCGGTTAAATGTAACGAACTTTGCTGAGCAATACAGACGCAAGTTAATGAGTAGTTGGAGAGAAAATAAAATTTGTCGTTCAGAAATCGATCGCTGGAGTTAAACAAAAAGGTCTGAGAGCGAGCAAAATTAAGGCGAGAAAAGGAAAGAAAAACCCCAATCCGACGTTAGTAAGATATCGCTGTTGTGAACTGGGGAACTTTGTCACGTACGTTTACAATTCCGAACAAACACCGGTTGTGTGTACACAACAATCATTTGTGAATCTTAAACTGCCATGCCTAGTTGCCTAGTCGCAGTGAGTGTCATTCAGATCAGACGATGGGGTTTTTGTTTTGTTTTGTTGTTCCTTTCATTATTTATCTCCCAAGCACTCTAAACGTCACATTGAAAGTTTCCATGTTATTGTTTATCAGGCACTGACGAGCTGAGATAAATCAATGTTCGTTTTCTGGCTGTTTATTCCAGATAAACTTTGGATTATATCACGTCCGTGTTAACTGTTATAGGGTCAAGAGTAAATTGCCCCTAACATGCACAATTGCTACAGGTATTAATATTACCAAGGATTGCAATCGGGCAAATGTCTGAAGGTCAGCAGTCGAATGCATCCGATGCCAGTGAGCAACAGTTTACATGGACTTCGTTAAGTAGTTAGGAGACAAAACAAAATGATGACTTCAAACATAATGAATAGGTAGGAACTGGCGCTTCTCCTGTGATAGACATACATTAGTCATAGATGTCGGAAGAATTCGCCGCAGATACGATTAATGAAATACGTTTCATCGAAATGGGAACCTTCGTGATGTGCACCTATTGGGCTTTAACGGCGTTGTGCAACGTGCTTCTCATAAAACGACTGACATATTTATCATAACTTTTCAACTTTTTCGTCCACATAAACTTTGAGAAATGATTAACTGAATGCATTCGAAATCCACCTTTTAAGTTCATCTTTCATCACTGCTATGTGTGCTTCTTCCTTATGCGTTCTTGAACAAAACAGCAATGATCTTTCTGGATATCATTTGGAATCGATTGTTTCAATAAGATGGTTGTTTAGATCTTTTCCACTGCCGTCAGCTTCGTTGTGCCCTGCTCGCAGAAACACTTCTGAGTGACACAAAACTGCCACTTTCCTACACTTCTTAATAACCAACAAAGCATTCTGAAGCCTGTTTTGACGTTTC
>JTDE01000880.1:124571-158975 GCA_014338405.1 Paragonimus skrjabini miyazakii
TGTCCACAGACAATACTTAAGTTTGCATAAATTGGAATGAACATTCACGACTATAGTGCTGTCTGTGATCGCACGGACATCTCAAGTGAGTAGAGGGATTGTGATCACTTCCTAAGAATTTACGAAAAATGGTTGATACCTGACTTTCGCTTTCATCTCGGACGTACAACGTTAAAAACGGGCTATTAATAGAAGGTGAATCTTTTGTTATACCCGCACAGCAAACTTCGAGTACAAACATAAAACCTGTCTCTACCTATTGAGAAGTGGCTTTGAATTAGACCTTGTACAGGGATTGTTCTTGGTCCCAGTTACATTCCTTAGGTGTTGATGAGCTACACATAAATAATGTCACGGGAATTAATTCGGCGGCCGATCATAAACGGACTGAGTAGGATGTGCTTCTCATGACAGAAAACTTGCCGGTGCAAATCTGGCAGAGACAGACTAACCCGATAGGACAAAGTACGTCTCGGTGAGCACGAGTGCATATCACCATAAATGCAGAAAATACATCAAGAAGATATAAGTTAGACTGCACTCGTTCACTAACGGATTATGAAAATTTCAACATTAATTAGTAAATTTACGTGGAAATAATTTTATTTAGAAACCAGATGCTCCACAGACTTTGGCAGTGTTTTTGACATTTTCCACCTAGTACATTATTGCCGATGCACTGTGTCAAAAACGAGGTCCAAAGGGCCACACTTCTGCATTACCTTTTATCAAGATGAAAGGTAGTTGTTTATTAGAACACTGTTCCCTTTCGATCAGCCTGGTGGCAAACTACTCTACTCTGTCAGTCCACTTTGATAAAATAGCATCGCTTTTGCTAGTTCCAAGGTGGTCTGTAACTCTGACTGATGTTTACAACTGAAGTCGTTTCCACTACGAGGTTTTGCGATGTAACTTCAAGGTTTTGCTTACTGCGACAGCTAGGAGTATCCGCCCAGACAATTTGATAAACAAGATTCACAAGTTATAATGCAACACTTTAAACAGGGTAAGGAATACCATTGCTCGTTTACCTGTGTGAAAGTGAATTAACACCTGTGCTAAAGTACGAAAGTTGTTTTTGCAAGCTTCAAACCTGTTCGACTAATGAGTCAAGTGATTTCTATAGTGGTACTTGCAATGGTAAACAATGGTTTGAATACCATCTTGAACGTCGAAGGAGAAGCACTCAAAATCGATCTATTGAATGAATTCTGTCTATTCTCGGTTCGCACTTTACATGGTTCTGTCAAAATACCGTGTCACATGAGAGGCACTTAAGATCCAATCTCTTTTTCGTGAACTCAGCCGATATTGCCGATAAATTACGGATTGCATAGATCGATCGACCGTCCCCAATGCAGTTGTAACAGTGGGGTCACCTGACTGGAATTGACTCCACTGGTATCGTGGACAAAGACGAGGGAGTTCTCGTTGGGTGTAATGTTCCCGAGGTTCACTGGGTAATGAAACAAATATAAAGAACCAGAAGTGAATCGTACACTGTTAGATCAGTGAACGGATGAAGAGTCAGAGGTGCGACTCGAGCCGCATCTGGAATGCCAATTGTGTAAACCACCTAGGTGCTTGGCTGGTGTTTCCGAAGATAAATTTTAACGAATGTTTGAGTAGGAATATGTTTCACAAGGTACCTCGGACAAAGGAGCTTTGCTTATCGGGGATAACAAAGCACTAGTCAAAGCTAATGCTGCCTGCACTTTTCTGCGTGGACATCACAAATAAGTTCGGCATTTTGGACAACGATGTGTCTATTAACCGATAATCGTACGATTTGTGTGTGACGTCTTGAGTCATTTGATCGAACGTAACTTGGAGATACCACACCACACTTCGAAAGTGTTGAGAATGCTCAGTTGGAATGCCGCGTATCAAACAGTGTCTCTTAACAACGTGTTGCAACAAGGTCTTGGTCTGACCAAAAATCTTCCCGAGTGCTCCTTCGCTTTTGCGTGCATGCAATAGCCGACACAGCAGACCTTAAGGAAGTTTATGGTAACTTAGGGTTTTTGAAAATATCGAGTAGGTGTTAAGCTTCATGTGGTGGATCTCTAGCTTTGGACGGTTTTTCTGATATATGTGATTTCAACATTCACTCTTTTGTTGCCATTGCTTAGCTGTGTAACGCTTCAACGTTCGGCTGATGACTATTGGGAGATACTTTGGCCTCAGCTGTATCAGCTGGGACGGAAAATTTCTACGTGAATGTCTGCTTATTGTCGTTCGAAGCAGTTAAGAGGTTATCTCACTTGCAAACGAATTTTGGCATGAAATGAGATTGGACTGCAGCGATTTCCTGATGAAGCAGGGTTCAGCCAATCGGAACACACTCACAAGCTGCTGCAGACGGAATTGTAGTCGACCAGTACCAACCAAATAAAGGTGGCAATCAGATGCTGCGCTGAATTTGTTTGTGAGAAGTGATCAAGACAACTTGCTTGAATACGTATTAGATTTAGCCAAACGAGTTGCTTGAAGCGATACCGTGTGAACATATCAACGAACAGGCCAATCAGAAATTGACATTACCATCATAAATTATGTCGTTCCACCATACGGAGGTTACTGTCTTGTTAAACTGTGATTGCCTAGTACCGCTCACACCTTCGTTATTCTGGTCTTCTTGATGAGATAGCTTGGTGGGTGATAGTGTCCTGCCACAAAAGGTAGATCTCGTCAATTCAGAGCTACAGAGTTTTAGCTACCAAAGAGCCCTAGACGAGATGTGAAAAGTGATAATTGAGTCTCTCCGGTGCATAGTTCATTTTCCGGATGTGCCCCACACCAGACGGGTTATACTGAGGTCACTTTCTCCCTCAAATGGCACAATGGGATTAGTTACTCCAATGCTATTCCCAAATCGTCAGCTGCTCGAAGACACTCGTGATCAGAACTTCTGTTTAGGTTAGTTTCATAGAAGTGAGCGGTCATCGAACGTGGAAGAACTAACCAACAGATAATCAATTGGTCAAATTGATTAAAGTGCCTCGTTTTTCTTCTCCAGACACATCTACCGCTTTGGGAGTTTGCATTCTTACAACTTTAATTGTCAGTTTTTCTGTTCATATGTTTAATCCCGCATCCCATGAGTTGCGCTCTGTGAAAGTTTGACTCGTTTCAAAGTAGGTACACATCCATGTGTGATCAGAATATAGTAAATAACATTCCGAAAACATCGCAAAACCTACGTCTTTCCATCGTTTTATCCGAGTTCATTGACAAACTTTAGGGTTTTCACGTTTGTTCGGATTGGATGTAGCGAGCAGTAAGTTATTCATGCTTTTTCAAAACGAATGTTTTTCTGATGACCTAAATTACCTCGAGGTTAACTCCTATGGCAGAAGACGTACGGATATTTTGTCCGTAGACAGCTCAACCTGTCTCGAATGAAAAGTAAGTGGTGACACTGACTGAACGCCACAAAACCTTCTATCTCACCTCTACATGATACGGTTACGGAGCTTGCACTTAAACTCTGCGAATTTTAACAATATCATTTGAATACCACGCCTGTAGTTACATTGATCTAAGGTTATGAGTGTTGAATTGGATGATTTCTGTCCGGAACATGATCAGCAAGTGTTACAGAGACGAATTACATTTCTAAATGGTGCGAACAATTGATGGCTCCACTGACAACAACTAGGGTGACTGCTGATTGGTGTAAATTCGGGTACACTAGAGTGGAATACTATGATCCGTTCATTTTGAAGATAGTAGCGTGCATAAGCGTTGCGGCTGTGCGTTCATTCGTGTTCAGGTTCATGCTCTTCATTTAGAGGTTGTCTATTTAGTATCAACTGACCCTTTTATAATTTATGTGTACACGCGGTGCTCCGGATGCCAAAAGCGCCGATAACCGTACCACCCTTCTCGGAGCATACTCAAAGCTTCAGAAGAAGCTACAAGCTCTGGACGATCGAAAGTTTGCTGATCGTTCGTTAATTCGTAAAACCGATTGGTATTTCAATCCATCTGAAACAAGTCATCGATGTATGCTATGGAAATTATTAATAGGAACAAGCCAGCGAGTGTTTGTTACCGCGACTCACAACTTGGTTTAGAACGAGCGAACGCTCTTTACATGAGTTGTAAACGTTAGAGGAATAACTGACAACCACTTGCTGGTGCCCATTTAAGATGATGCCGTAATCCAAGAACACTGATATCTGATGGTCGTGAGTTCCTCAGTCGAATTGGGGTTTTGCTAACTGACAACGTTCCGTTGTCAAAGAGTCTTTCTGAGAGGTGAAAGCAAGTTCAACATCCCGTTTTTGTGTTTCGGGAACAATGGCAAAGCGAATACCTGACTGGACCGCAAAATTGCTACAAACGTTTTATAGCCTTATGCGATTCCAGGTAGGAGACGTCCTTCTTCTTTGTGACACATCTGCTCCCCGGGGGGTTTGCGAGAAGCGTATGGTAACCAGTGCATCTCCAGGATCAGATTATCACTTGAGAGGAATAATCGAATAGACACCGCGAAGTGTTGGGAAGAGTGATATGAAAACTTTGTGTTTTCTGGAAGATCATGACAGGAGTTAGTGTTCGTATGTGGAGATTTGTTTTAGAATACCCTCCGTCTCATCTTCTGATGGCTACCGTGAGTTCGTTGTATAGAAATCCAAGCGGTATCCGGGTTCTGGTGATGGATTTGTTGAAGTTCCTTAAGTAATTTTGCACTCCGTGTTTGGTTTAGTGACCATCGTTGAGTTAATTGACGCGTGTTTGGTCAATTTTTAGAGTGCTGATCTTCTACTTGTGTTTATTTTGCTGCACGAGCTGAAATATTGTGATGGATTCTATACTACGACGTTACATATAGAAGGACTTTCCGTTTTATGATTGACAGTGTGCACCTACTGAAACACTTTCCACTGGTATTGTCTTATATCTCAATCTCCCTCGTCTATTGCATGCTTGTTCTAATGAGTTTATTTCAAATTAGTTGATGACGGGGAGCGAAGTCGCCTTCGGCCCCACCGTTTAAAAAGCTATTTCCTGCTAAGTAATTTGAGTATTTATTTACTTCACATTCAAAGTGAGAAAAGACTTTCAATAAATTTTCTTATTAGCAATGCTGCATAAATCCTATTAACTTGGAAGATAACCATATTACCCCAACCGTGTACATCTGCGTTATATAAGATTGTAGATTGCGTTTTACTGAATATATGACTCTAATTTGCCAACTGAGATTTAGCATCGTTACTTTGTAGGCAACTATCTGTTAGTGGTTAGCACAGGTTAATGAACATTTTGCGGTGGCTAAGTAAGTGTCCCATTCTTTGATAAATGACTAAAAGCTGAAAAAATAACCCTGGTGCTTCCAGGTGGAATTCGCCAACCCACTCAAGTCATTAATGGCACGCCTCAGATAAATGCCGGTAGTCAACAAATCATTTTAACAAAATGAAGTTAAGCCCTTGTATTCGTTTACAGCTGGGGGTATCCTTAACCGTAATTAAGACGGTCACTGCCTCTCCTGAGCATACCAATGCCTTTATTTCAGCGCTCTCAATTTAGTGGTTATCAGTATTTTCATGGCGGATGTGCATTGTTCTCGATCTATTGAAGGTGATTAACCAGTTGTTTCTATTACATCAATTGTATTTTGAGGATTCTATCTCATCTTTAAAACGTCGAATATGTGTATTGTGGGACTTTGACAGCATCAGAGGATTGATAACAAATGCAAACTCTTTGTAACCACGGTGTTCGTGTAGAACCATTGTGTTAATTTTCAATTTAACTCAACTTTGAGCCTGTGTTCACTCAGACACTTCGGTACTTGTGTGTGCAGGTTATCATGTCGGACGTACTCCTGCAGTTTCCACAGTATGACACAGTTATCGGTTCCATTAAACTTCTGCAAAACTAGAAATATTTCCCAATGGCGATCAACCCTACGCAACCTTCCGTTACATCTTACGCTGAACTTCGATTGGTGGCGCATAAATATTACTCACATGTGTTCGGCTACTTCATGATACTCAGATCGAGGTTTTACACATTGATCAACATTCAGTCATCGTTCATGTTTTTATTATTCCAGAAAAATCTGAACGCATTTCTGACAAACGAAGGTCTGCTGGATCATTTTTGTATAAGTTTGAGCAGAGTGGTAGAGGCACACCTTTCTTCTCAGGCCTTTTATTGACGGTCGTTCGGAAAATAACGAGCATATATCATTATCAACTGTTTCGCTATTGTAGTATCACAGCACTTGAGGATGACAGGGCATATGAAATCTCGATTAGGCAAAGTATGATTTACAATTATTCTTCAATCTGAATGTAATAGATGCTGCTGCAATTCCCGGTTTCCAGTGCGTAGCCTCCTGTCTGCTTAGTAGTCCATTGTGTTATGCAGGTGTGTTCAATTGGCTACTGCTTGCTCATAGCGTTTGCCGTTACTATATCTCTGTTGCTATATTCGGTATGTTTGTAATGACAAACATCATTACTAACCCCAGTGTGCGCTGCAAGTTCTCTAAGCAGAAGTCCGATATTCGCGTTCAGATTTTGAGCGAGGGCAACTTGACGGTTATGCCAAGCCCCTTTCTCATAACATCAGTGACGTAATTAGAACATATACAACAGTCAACAAAGATGGGTTCAGTTTACTTATTATGGTTTTCGTTTCACAGTCAACATGTACCTGGTAGCAAATGTTCAGTTCCTTTTTAAGCGTCTCAGACTTCTTGTTTGGAGAAACCATACTAGAGCACGGTAGTACTGCGATCAGTAGCCTCTTCAACAATATCCTGCCAACAAGGATCCCGACTGAATCTGTTCACCGAACTAAACCACTAGAACATGTTAAGCTATATGGCTACCTCCGTGAGAATTTCCTCATGATACGAAACAGGCGTTGAGAAGCATGCTGTTTACATTCACAGCTAGCTAAATTCACTTGCTCCTTGAACACCGTGCCTACAGGAAGCAGCAAACTGCGGGCTGCTTTTCATGCTCAACTTATTAGTGAGAATACAATCAAGAGATACGGAAACTTCGGTCGCGTGTCAATTTGAATGGCCCTGGAATAATTAACTAGAATGGTACTCACTATCAGTACTGAGAATTCCTGAGCGCAGCGTTTAATTTTAAATTACTGGTTCTTGAAATCTTACACTGGTTAAGCAGCGCCTCTGATGAATTTTGGCAGTAATCAACAAATAGTTTTCAGCCCACAGCATTGCTGTGCACAGAAGGTGACTTGTAGTTAAGGCGATGCAGGCAATAAAAATATTGAAAAGCTTTACTGCTTGTCAGAGTGATTCCAGGAGATTACTAAATATCAAGTTACAGAATAAAGTGTCTTCAGGTGCTAGTTCAGATGCGAAGAAACAGAAACTACCTCAATATTTTCAAGCGATGGACGTTTCATCGCCACGCGTTATTTTTTCATACCATCTCTTTGTGATGCCCGTTATACTTTGGTCTTACCAATTACGAACCGTTTGAAACACTCAGATTTCTCGAGGGATAAGGCGGTACTGGGATAGAATGAATTAGGCCCATCGATACGTAACCACGGCTTTGGATGAAGCTGATACGGAAATCCGGTTATTAAACCTATCATTCAATCTTAAGCGTTCGATGGGGAAAACGGTTAACATTAATACCATATCAGGTAACTGTCTAATTCATTTATCAATCAAGAAATGCACTGGAAAATGAGCAACCGATAGGTCTGCCATAAGATATTCATTATTTAAGAATGCAAGTTCACCAAACATTGTCCGCCGAAGAATAGAAGACAGGTAAATTGAGACAACTTCGCCACGGAGCATGATAGTCAGCTATATCGACGTCTTTAAGAACCAGGAGAACTAGGAATGAAAATAAGAATAGCAACACGAAGTAAAGGTAAATAACGGTGACGTAAGAGGAATAGTGCGTAGTCGATTTGAACACGGGTCGAAATCCGAATACACATGGATACACAAGGATAACCTAACTCCCAATATGTCCGGTAATGTAAGTCATGCCTGCGTACTCCAACTGTTATTTTAGCACCGTAATACTGCTTCCTACAATCACTGACCGCACTGTAGGACTGAAAATTCATCCTATATAGTGCAACGGCGTAATCAACCAGTACTGTCAATTTCGCTTAAACTGAGATAAGTGTGAGTGCACATAGTGTAAATGTATAAATACTGTACTGAGCAAATGAATATGGAGAAATATTCTAGTTTAAGATTTGAAGTAATTGAGTACTAACAGTGTGTAGGCTCTGAAATGATGTAACCTTGATAAGGATGAAATGGATGTTCAACTGTAGCACTTGATGTGTAGTCAACTTATGCGGCGAACCAGTGCCAGAAAGTTATCAAAGCACTACGCTAGAGAATTTCATCTAAGTATCAAGCGAACTTCTAAAACACCACCTTCGTATTGTGTACTGGAATAGCATATGACTTTGATGTATCAATCCCATGAATATATATAAGTGTCTTTCTCGTACCTTATTCAAATGAAAATCGCTTTAAAATATTATACTCTGCCCAACAGTGTTAGTCACACCGGTCAACATCGCAACTTTGAGTGCTCAAATCTTACTGTTGACGAATTAATATCCCCAGAATAACACAATCCTGATGCTAAGTGCACGACGACCTCTCTCCTCGCAAATGTCTTAAATGGCTGATATTTTATATTCCGCTCTGTTGTAACCAATTTATGATACATGACGAGAGGCGTCTTTCACAGCGTGTTATCGTTTTGAATATTTTCTTCGAAAAAATATCAACAGTAAACCAAACGGCTGACACTTGAGTAGATCATCTTTTAATCATGTGGTAGTCTCAATAGATGGCCAGAAGAAAACGGTGGAGAGCTATTTTATTTCGGGAATAATCTGCCCAAACGTTAGTGTGAGATTTTTGGTTGAAAAACGTAAGCGTATGGTGCTTACAGGCGGAAGACTTACAGAATTCAGTAAGTTCTTAGGTGATGACTGACATCCAGTCATCACAGCAAATTGTTAGAAAAGCAAAACACAAGAAATTTTTATTCGTCTGGCATAATTTTCGTTAACATGCAACTGGCTCATGCTTGGCTCTTCTTGATGTTCTCCATGTAATGATGACATTAGTTATCTCATTTATAATCCAGTAGGTTGATTGACAATTGCTATAGCTAATGATCAAGGGACTTTACGGATTCACCTCAACATTCTAATAAATTGCCCAGCCCAACGACATGGTATTAGAGCCGCAAAAATTGCGCATTCATTAAGCTGATCAACGGTCTGCTATATTCGATGGTGAAACAGGAGAAATGATGAATGTCCTGGAAACTTAGTTGACCCAAACCTAGGTAAATGACTATCTGCCAGATAAAAACTGTTGTTTCTTAGCGAAGTGGCCGCCGAACTTCTGTCAGAATCCGTTGGGCTAATAAGAGTAAACCTTCTTCATACTGAGAGTGGAGCCACTCTATGACCGTGGTGCATACATATGTCTGATTATGCACCAGGAGAAAGACGTAAAATGTACAGCGGTGAGTAGCACGTTCCATACGGAGCATTGATTTACTTGTATGAATGTCGAACTTTCAACATTGAGTGATTTGGCATGCTAATTTTGTTGTACGCTGTAATGGTTATGAAGTTATCTACCTTGGTACACGATGATGGAATAGGGTGCCCTGACATGTAGAAATACAAGGTCCGACTACTGGCCTCCTGCTGTTGACAAGCAGCAGTTCTTTATATAGATTCGCCAGTTACAACTTCAGTATTGGATGAGATAATAAGCATTTCCGGGTTAAACCTGTTCCACAGCGATGGATTTGTGTTTTCAACTGTCTCATGTTGAACAAAGTAACAAAAATATCGGATATAATTTGGAAGTCAAGCTTATGTAGATTTAGCCTTGAACATGCTAACTTATTGTAAAATGGAAACGATGACTTTAGTTAAAGTGAACAGATTATATTAACACCTGCATTTAGTTGTCGACACCATGCAGTCGTAGGATGCCGTTAGTTCAACTACCAAGCCGGAAGATTTGTTGAAAACCACTATATTCTCTCGCAGTATTTCCCTCTAATGACTACTTACAAAACGGACGTAAAAGTCGGTCATTTCAACTGTTATTTAATACTGACGTACACCACATCATTCAACCCACAACCATTCAAGGTTATTGTCTAGTTTGTTTGAATGATATTTTTTATCCGGTCCTGAAAGTAGCTGACTCTCACGAAAAACGATGGTAGTTTTTCCGGTTCTGCATCAGCCGTTGATGAAACACCAACGATATAGTAGTGTAAACCATGCTTGCGCACCAGACCACATCCATTGTCGCCCTGTAGGTTGATAACGAGATATAAGTTGCAGTTTTATATGCCATATCATGAACTCCCAAAAAGTAAATATAGTGCGACATCACACCTTTTATAAATGTGCAACAAACGCTAAATAATTTGAAGACGGCCATTTCTGTAAGTACATTATCAAACAAGTGTTTTTAACACATCACTTGTAAGTATTCAGTAGATGCAATTAAGTGGTGCGTACCTGCATTGTGTAGCAAAGTATACCAGCTTAACGGCTTATGCAGTGTTGTCTCATGACAAATTGGCATGTCCCATTAACTTAAGGGTTCATGATTACATTTAGAATGATTGTGCTGCTGTACAGTGTGCGCAGCCACTGCAAGTCTAAACGAAAAGCAAAATGATATTATGAGCTCTGGTCCATTTACGGAAACAAAATACATATAAACCTCTTTTTTATATCAACCTATGCAGGAACTACACAAGTGCTGCGCTGATTCCAACTTAAACCATTATCTATTTGTATCGGTGATGAATCAGGGAGTTTGTACTACAACATCCCACCAGACTTTGTTTCCAGACGCCAGCGGGGAAAATAATACAATAAGATTGTGGAACTGATTTTCACAAAGTTTATAGTGTTTCAGTTATCTGATGGGTAATAACGTATTCAGGAGTCAATAAATACAGTTAAAACGCGCTGCACAATTGGCTAGGAAGTTGAGGACGGTTTAAGGATTATTTGTGTTTCCACCAGTGAACGAAATGCATTTTTCCAATAAGAAACATTTTACGGTAGTTTGTCTGGTGGATAAACGAATTATAATCGTATGAAACTCACAAGACAAGTAGCACCACCATATTTATAATGCTTGGCGCAGAACCTCATTTCTGGCTTCCATTCGAATGTGCGATTAAACAAGTCTCCACATTCTTGCTTCCTGATAGTTCTTATCCACACAACACGGGCAGCTTATTGTTCCGGGCCACGCTTATACGTACAGCCCCATCCAGAAATTGCACACTGAGCGTTATAAAGTGGCCACTTGGTATCCTTCTTATGATCAGGCAGCTTAGCCACAGCGACTCTGCTGTCGTTGAGCGGGATTGATCCCGTCAACTTCACGAGCGCAATATCGTAGTCTGCATTCGTATTTTGAGCTAAAATAAGACGTATATTCAATTTCACCGGCATGAATATGAATAATCCATATTGATTCCACCTCAGAGGCTGACGAGATTTTGATTCTATTTTCCGTTTTATACAACCATTTATCCAATCTGACTACTTGTTAATTCTCTTCTTGAACAATAGTGTATGATTCGCGTGTCATCCTACAGAAAATCAATTTGCTGGAGTGTTTTTATGTTCACAAGTAATCAAGCACTAAACTCGACAAGCTTAACTTCGAAATATGCATATAACTCAAAATTTCATAGGCATTGTGCACAACATTTCTGACATTGGTGTACAGACCAATTCAATTTCGCAATTACAAGTGTAATTCAACGAAGGATTGATTCTGCATTAATCCCAGAGTAGTGCATGCATAAATGTTATACAGTATGTCGCAGTTTTGGTATTTTGCTTATTGGAGACAGTGAATTATAGACGGTTAAAGAGCAGACAACTTTGAAACGCCTAACAGTGTTGTATCCTTATTCAAATAAACAAGAACGTTGCAGCATAGAAAGGATATAGCAATAAAAATATGCTACTGTATAAAAGTTGAAATATATATTCCGGTTTCAGTTAGGGACAGCGTAATCAATGGAGTCATGAAACCAATACAGACTGTCTGTACATTCTTGTACAAGCAGGAATATCAATTCGGATCAAACGGTGTTGACAAATAATTAACATTTAGAGGATAGCTGTGTAAACGTCTCATTCTCTACCAAAATTGATCATAAAGAACAAACATCTCGACAGCCTTTGTAGAAAACGATTATGTTTGACGTTTGTTAGAAGAAAGGAAGGGGTAACCACCTACCTGCAATAAAATTTGGATTTAGAATGATCTTTTTGCATGAAGGTGGAATACTTCATTTCCATGTCTGTTGCTACCATTTAAAACAAATAAACAACCCATTTCGTACGGATATTATTTTGAGAAAACATTGGAAGCAAGATAAAACACACCTCAAGAATGGAAATTGCGCTGCATCTGAACATCACACAAGTGGGATATTGGATCACAGTTTCAAATGTAAATGAGGAACACGTGTCTATGCAAAAGATAGCTGGGAACAATTGAACGTTTTAGATAATAGTCAATTATTGTGACATCGTAATTCGTGAAATATTGTCTTGAACGCAACAGATCACTGATTCGAACTTGTAACCTAACTAACGGTCGAACTATCCACTAACGCAGGCTCTGGTTGTCTGTTTGATGTTTGCAAGTTTATTAAGAATAAATTATAGCGGTGCCCTTCACCAGAGTTATTCCAACGTGATCAGATGTTCAACAGTTATTACTTGAAACGTTTCACAAGCGAAAATATCGATCGTAGTGCACATAAAGTTACAGCGTTTCATGCACTTAAACATGTTTGTGACAAACACAGCTGAGCTAGAACGCTGCGTAAATAACTTGTATTTGCACTGTTATCTCATAATATAAGCCGCATACTTATCTGGTTGCCTAAAGTTTCCCGTACAGCGTGCGTGAGGTAGCAATTTTATAAGGTGATACGTGAGTGAGCATGATTCATCGAGATGTATTGTACCTTGGAGATTAAACATATAACATTTCAACACCAGTCATTATGTTATTCACTCTATCTATCTCGCCTATGTTCGAAACAGAAAATCAGAGTCAGGTTAACTTCACATATGTCAAAAATAGATGACATCATTTTTCGTTACACAGTTTCATCGGATACCGTCATTTTTATTGTAAGGATTAATCCGTCCAAACTCATTAGTTGAATGCTGAAGTTATGGACTGCAATACGTCCAATGTTTGTCTAAATTCACGTAGGTTACCATTCGAATTACTACATATAATTATGTAGCCAACAGATCATCGTGAAATTCAAGAACTAATATTTAGTGTAACATCATAAATAACAAATCTGTTAATATTCTTAAACCATTTTGAATTTTGTGATATTTTTGTGTTTTGCAAATGACTACTGACGATATGTTCCACAATGTTCAGTTGAAAGGAAATTTACGATAAATGTTATACTTTTCATTCTATGTCAATGATACTCGTGTCAATCGCGTCACAAACAAAAGTGAAATGCTGATAACTGTCTATATAATATTACAGTTGATCAAATTATAGCAAACTCTTAGTGACGTTTGCAAAACATAAAATTTTGCCTAATATCGATTGCCTGTAAACTACAAAATAGGGGAAAAACTCGATTAATTCGATGTGTTTTTCACGGCCATTTGATATGTGGTTATTTATTTGCTCTGGCAGTTCTTTTTTACTGAAAAAATAATCCCTTATGTCGTGTTTTTATATTCCCTCGTTTGAACTACCCATTGTGCATAGCTCGGTTATCGTACGCTTTCGAGACAGCAATTCAGAAAACACTATGTCGTCGTTACATTTATTAGGCTTCTTCTCAGTTGTTCACTTTACACACTTTTACTAACACCTATTCAGTACCATCCATTTTTTATAATAACTTACTATTTCTATATCCGTCTCGAACTGGAACTACTTCCCAACGATTCACGAATAATCTGGCAGCAGAGTCCAACATTATATCATATGAATTCGAAGGGGATTGCCCTGTGACAGCATTCAAGCATATATGCCTATCGGAAGGACCATACAATATTAACCTGTTCTAATGTGAGATAAGTCTGAGTGAACACAATCTGTTCAATGTAGATAATACAAGCAATTACGTTGGTACTGTTCAATTTGAACATCCCCTCGTCATCTCCGACCACGAATTGTATACTGCATAAGATTATATAACATATATTAATTTGGCACGTACAGTTTAACACTGCTTTTGCGGCAGACCACACGACAATGTAAACGATATCAGAAAAGCTTATGGGTAGTCGAACGTATTTTGGGTTAGCTGTGTTGGTATTGGTTTGTCTGATTGTTGACAGTGCCGTATTCCAAACTCCGCACCAACTTCTCATGAATCAGCGCAAATATGGGCAGGGTAATGTGGCTAAACAAACGTCGTTTCTGCTTGTTATTGGGAACTTTACAAATATAAGGTTACCTCTCATTTACCCTAATGACATTTTCTCACGGCGTGTATTCCCGACTTCTCTGAAGAATACATCATTGCATTAAATCAAAATATGAAAAACAAGATGAAGGTAACCGATACAACCAGCGACTGAGTAGGCAGAAGTGCAAGCGGATTTAGAAAACCCGGAATGAGTTAGCTTTCATATCTCGATTTCTAGAACTGAACTACTAAAAGTACATAGTGATATCCAGTCTTTTTCCAAATAGCTATAAATGAATATTATGTTTCCCGTTCTTATCAAACAATCATAATGATCACACGTTTATACGTGGCATATTAATTTCTAGGCAATGCTCAAAATCGAGCCGATAAAAAAATAAGGAATTTTAATTTGTTCGGTTGACATCATCACCAACAACTATGAGACAGTGAATTTATCTTTATACAATCTACTTTGATGCAAGCACAAACACACTCACAAAAGCCATTCTCACGTAAAAAGTGAATTGAGTATCGCTCATGATACAGTTTTCGATCCTGAGTGAGAATGTGATGTAAGTATACTCGCCTTGTTTGACAATAATTAGTTGACGTCGTACATATTATGCGATGTATTTTTAGTATGTTTCAAGTCTTTCCCATTAAGGTATATGGTTTATGAAAGACGAGTCCCAATTTCGATGTAAATTGTTCATCTCAGAGCAAATTGCATTATTCTTAGAACAATACTGCAACTAATGTCATTTTCGCAGTTGCAGGGTGAACTTTAACTCTGATAACACGAGGATATCAACAACGACTTCGGAGAACCAAGGAACGCTAGAAGGAAACTACTTCACTTTTACAGTTACGAAGCTTCTCAATGTCACCTGTTTGTATAACTACGAGCTTAAGAATGTATGGCAGCTTAGGCATCAAGTAGACTACCACGGGTATGGATGACTTGCATCCGAACTATGCAAAATGAACTTGCACCCAATCAGTGAGATAGATAAAAACAGAAAATGACCGATAACGAATGCATACTGTTTACAAGCTAACCAGCGACGACTCTGACATCATATACTGGGGTGACATTAAAGCGATAAGAGTTAACTAACTATTGGGCATTACTGATAAACTGTACCCACAAAAATAATGAAGCGATTCCTTCAAAATATCTTTCGTTCAACAACATGGACACACTTGACAATGTAACACTTCGAACATGTACTGTGGAGGATTATCTGCAATTTTTGTTACTCGGCTTCGTCAGTCATTTTGTTTGTGTGCATTTTTTTTCCAGTTCCTTATTAGAGTGATCAGCAATTGACATAATACTCCCAACAGTAGCATCCAGACTGAACAACATTAGTTTCATACCTCTGTCAGTGGATTTCCCACATATATGTAATATACGGTAAGGTCTTTTCGTTGGCTGAAAAGTAATAGAAGGTCAGTTGTTTAAAACACATTCTGAGTTAAATAGTTGAGTGAACAATAGACATACAGGAGTTCCTCAAAGCGTTTCGTGTAAAGGTACATGAGCAAAGGCGAAAAGATTATAAGAGGTGGTTCATTTGCTCTCACGCTATAGTCAGCTAGATCAAACCATTAACTTCGAATTACAAATGAGGTGCAGAACTGGATATAAAAACCGGATGAACGAAGAACAAAAATGATTAATTTGACATTCTGCGAAGTGGCGTTTTCATTTGATAAAACGATCAGGTTTTGTGGTCGACCACTGCAGTCTGCTTTCTGGCCGCCTCTTTTCCTAAAATTTCAATTTCCTTCTGTAACTCTGTCATGTTTTCATTATTATTGCGAGCTCAGATAAATTCAGAACACGTAGTGTGTTAGGTTGTAGGCAGAATTTTGTTGCAAAGTTTTGCAGTTTTAGGTGTTGTGTGAATGAATGTATACAATATGATGTTCTTGGAACTTCAAGGAAGAGTATTGTGATGTGGATGTAGAAAATAGAACATTTCAAATATCTCACTGAAAAGCAGTCTAATCAGAAATGTCGTTTTCCTTTTGAGAACTACATGCTGGCAGCTGAAAAACTGTTGTTATATTCACTTAAGTGAATATGTTGAAGCCGTTATTGATGCATACCTAACTTGTAGGGATGTTGTGAACAATAAATCTTTGCTATTGGTATTTCATACTAGCACTGTGACCAGCTCATACAATCACCAAAATTACCAGTAGGAAATCAATGGGAATTTTTGAACGCAAATTCAGATCACTTTTATGTATATGTATATCCGGTTAACCTTCGTATTCTAAGGTCATATTCTCCACTTTCTGCATGATTGACTACAGTCATTCCTGAGTGATTTCTCGTTCATAATGAACCAGAGCTTATTAAAGTTTCCTGTTTTCTAAACTGTATATTCATAATTATTAGCAGTTTGAATGACGTCCATCGGCAAAACCAGTTTCATTCAATATATTGTATCCGGAAAACGCTCAACGTTTCAAGAAGATTAGGCTGATTTTACAGCTAACTTTAACCAGCTGACACGGACACAGTTGTTTATGATAGAAACTACGAATTCATGAAATTTTTTCACGCAATTTGCGTGTTGAAGGAGGTAGATCAAGGTTGATGCTCATCATTCGGTTTTTACAAGTCACATCTCACTTGAGCACTACTGAAATACATTCTGATAGACGATGAAACATTTTTGAATGTTAGACATTCGTTATTGCTCTATGTCTGTGAACCTGATCAACCTACTTGGAGTCAACACTCTTTCCAATCAACTATTGGAAAGAAAGATTTCCGAAATTAGGAGTAAGTCGTTGGTGTTGAAAAGAAATGATTATCTACAAAATTTAAATATCTCATTTGACATATGAATTCGACCCGACACAATGTCCAAAAAAACTATATTTCTTCGTCTTCCCTGTAAGGATGATGATACGTGCCAACCTATACACCGCCATCTGGTTAGTTCTATCGCTAGAACATACAATACAGTTGTACCAGTGATCCTGTTCAGAACATGCCGGGTTCCAACGCCCAGTGTGAAACAACCGGTACTCGAGTCAGCCAAATCCAACGTTATCTATGAATATCGATGTAGATGCGGAGTATCTCACACAGGTAGGACTGGGCGCCATTTGCAAACCAGGGTCATGGAGCACATCCCGAAGTGGGTCAAGACACAGTTCACGCAGACAAATGACGTCACATTCGGGCTTGGAAACAGAGAGCCTGTATCATCCATCCATCCATATTCTAATGACGCAACGGCATTTCGCGTTATTTACTCAACGTCACACAGGCGAACACTTCGCTATGCTGAAGCTGTTGCAGTTCTAAAGTTTAAACCCGTGTTGTGTGTTCAGAAACAACTGTTTGTAGGGTTGTCCCTGCCCTGGTAGTGACAATGATTGTGCACTATGACAATGGACTTTCTCTGTTATCTTGTTCGTTTCCTCATACTGATACGTAAGTGGTCTGCAGTATGCGTTCATAAAGATGCAGCGGAATTTGTCCGGACATAAATCGTGTAACCTCAGTCTATTGTCTTCTTTATTGATATTCTTGCCGGGGAAAGAATGTTTCAGACTATCGTTACGTCAATATGCCTTTGCTCACCTAAACGTATTCTTATCTAATCCGCATTAATCTTGCTTTCGGATAGCGATCGATGAGACAAAATAAGCTGCAATCGCGAAACCGAATTAACAGGCTATCATCGTTTGAGGAAAGCAATAATCTTTGTGATTTTATCAACGGAACACGTGATCAAGAATCCTGACTGGTATAACATGTCACGCTAACCGGGAGTATATTCTTTCAGCGAGATAGACTACGGCTGGTTTTCTTGTGTTAACTTCCATCGTTTTCAATATCACCAAGGTCTATCGAGTAAGTGTATGAAAAGCTGCATCTTATTTGTTGAATCCACTTTCTGTTGGGTGCTTAAACAACAGTCTGGTTGGTTGGTTGATATGTACCGTTTGGTTAATACTAATGTAGATTGTACAAGGAAAATTTCTGGAAAATTGTCAATTATTTAAAGGAACATTTTGCCAAGAACAACTGGCATGATAAATGGTGTTATCTCCCTTTAGAAGTTTTTAGTTCCATGAATGCATGAAAAGACAAGACATCAACTGTTTACACCACATTCATGTGGATGACAACACCAAGGTCACTAAATATCCATATACTGGAACTCGGCGGTGAGTAACTGAGGTTCAAGTGAGAAACCGTTTCGGAAAACCACGGTTCCGGCTGGATTCTAACTAGCTAAAGAAGCACTGTGCACGAACACAGCAAACACTCTACCAGATGAATTACAAAGCCATTCCAGCTGTTGGGAATTTTCACAGTTGCATTTCGTTACCAAAAGCGTTTTGGCTTTTCCAAAATCAGGTCTCATCTCAATCATCAACTTTGTCAAACCACTCATTAGTAATCTTATTTGAGGTTATTAACGCAACAGTCACTGCGATTATCACATGAATCTCTGACCAGCGTTCACATCTCGGTCGTATCAGGATTACGCACCGATGACAAGCTCTAACAAAAGTAGCACAGAAGTATTTTGCTTTTTGAATGAGGAATTCTGAAACCTCCAAGAGACTGCAGATGTACGACAAATTATAATTATGCTCAGTTCAAGAGTATGCTAAGCCGAACTTGCCTTTTTTTCATGTTATCCCAGAAGCTGTGAGCTGCAGTAATCAACCATCGTTCCGAAATTATTGCGGCTCCCAATGCTGCCACAGAGTGTGAGTATTTACTGAGGTGAGTCACACGTTTCATCATCGCAGTCCACCTATACTCACAAGTTTCCACTTTCCATCCGCTGATAATTCGCTTGTCAAAGTTTTTATTTAGTCCGTTCACTGAAAAAGATCAAATGAAGGCAAACCTGACCAACTGATTTTATTGGCCGTCAACCACAACAAAGTCAAACTAATGTATTGTTATTTTCCGTAGTTAAACTCAAGTTGATTTGGACACATCAAAACGATGTTTACTATTTCACACCAGCTCGACTTTCAATTGTAACTAATACAAATTAGATTGATCGGTGAGTTTTCGCCGGTTATACATTGCAGACAACTGAATCGATTATAATCAACTATATGGCATGATGATTTATACAGGTGTAGCGATCAATTTATCATTCACGCTTAACGCAGTGTTAAGGCATAGGTTTTATAATTTGGTAGTTCAAATTAGCAAATGATCACTATATATAAACTATGACTGAATATATTACCAACGTGTTGAATGAAATAGTGGTCGTAGTTTGAAAAGTAAGTTGACACAATACTCTGATGAACTCTGAATATAGTTGCTATTCTTCTTTATATGGATGATCACCTAAGATTCGACCCCTGTGAAAGTAATTCAGTATAAAGTTGACTGTAGGGCATAAATCGGCAGTAAGCTATTGTCAGATTTGTGGCATACTTGCAACAATGTTTGACTGCCGTCACCTATTAAACCTATTCCAAATTGGAGCAGTTTAGGAAATTAGAATTTTTGGGGGTTTCACGTATCAAGACAAAGCCAGTATGTTACTAGCAAACCACCATGCGACAAGTAGGTATTCCTTCAAAATGTATTGGAAAATAATGATTTTGCAGTTTATTTCCTCACAATAGCATCACAGGCTTGTTTCGGTTAGCTAACTGTTTATATTTTTGCAGCTGTAATTAACGGTCTAAACATATAAAGTAAATTCATTACATGGAAAACTACTTCTCCATGTTGAATATTTCCGCCGACTGATCGGTGGTAAACCTTCTGGCAAACGCGGTATTTATGACCCACTGAAGTATGGTTTTCATTGTTGTAACTGTGATGGTAGACTTCATACGGCTTTCTTGCAAGCCTGACAGTAAAACGTTCGAGAATGACGCTACTCATCGCAAATCCCAATATACAATAGGGTGACGAAAATGCCCATGACCTCAGTTTTCTTCATACGACCCCCGAATTTGACGCACGATTATATACAAGTGTTTCTATTACTACAAACTAATTCAACTCTTAGCAACATTTGATGAGTTGGAAGTAGTCTCTGACAACAGGCGTAGCACACAAGATAACTCTTGAGAGATTTGTACTGAATTCGATTAGTTCGATTAAATTTAGTCTGGTGTAGACGTTTCAGAACTAAGCTTGTTTGTACATGCAATGCGGACGTGGTTCTAACTTATAACCACTCGCTAAAATTAGTGTATTACTGTACAATCTCACGTGATTCCACCTCACACAGAATATATTTTTGATTTCTACTGTAACACATCCATTGACTTGAGTGTGACACTAGCATTTGACGCAACAAATTGAACCGGAAAGTCTAAACAAACAACGCCTAAATTTGTCGGTGAAAAATGTGAGTCCCTCGCAGTTGACGGTCACCATTCTCGAGCATTTCAAAAAGACTGATATGATGTAAATAAAACGGATGTTCCAAGTAAAAAGCCTTGCTCCAAGAGGGACTTCTTAGCTGACTGGTTATGCCTTCAACAAGCAATAAAATTGTCATTGTATATAAAACCGCAGCTCTCACTTACAGCTTAATTTTTTAGAGATTGGTGAGCTCTTTTGAAAAACTGAAATGAAACATGTTATAATGTTTAAAATTAATAACACGAACGAGTTTGACCAGCATCCGTCTTTTCCAAAGTAGGCTGTCAGTACGACTGGGATGTGAGTACGTCTAACTGAAAGGTACCGAACGGATGTGATGAACACTTTCTATATGTCTAAGAAACAAACTAATGTGGACAAATAACCTAGTTTGTAAAAATGCCAGCCAAAACGTGCAAACAGTTGATTGTCATACTTCTAATTAGGGCAGCCACTCATATCTAGATGCTTGAAGTAAGATTAGCTGTGTTGAACATCCGAAATGCGAGAGCTTTAATACCGGTATCTGCTGAATTGTTTATGGTTCATTTGAATAAAATATCACAATGGAGATCTCACATCTCCAGAGCCTCTGAGCAAGTTCCTTTCAAAGAACGCGCTGGTTCGAACCTAGTCAGAGGTCAAAGTTTCGGAATTGAGCATTTTCTGAAATACCGCTTGCTTGTCTTCAGCTATATACTAACCATTTTCAGCCCACCAAGCTTTTTCATATGGTGCAGCTCGTGGACACTGTGATCATGACTGAAGATCTGAGCGCTCGTATAAACGAGCTAAGCGCTGGCAAGCATGATTTGGATAGACTACACTCTCACTGCATTGTTCCGAAAGACGCTGGAGAAAGATTGTTGCAGCCCTGTGCTGATAACTATCTGCTTCTGGTGAGTATCGATGGTCAGCGTTTTACGCATCAGTTCGCCAACTGGCGGTCTCCGTCACCGAGTCAGTCGTGGACACAGACTGACCACATAGCTGTCTGTTACCGGTTGCTTGGCCATTTCAAAGATTGTAGTTCTAACTGAAACACCTGCGTGGATTCCGTTCATGAACTGGTATGTGTCATGTTCGTTTGCCACCTTGCTGGGTGACCACCTCGTTGCCAAACACAAACTGACATGTCTCAACCAGGAGGGACACAAATGCATTCCGCTTATCAATGTGCACTTGTTTCTAGTGCAGAGTTCCACCTAGCAGACAACACTGAAACAAACTGGACACATAGTCGACAAAACAGTGTATAACTCCGTTACTGTGTTTATGTGGTACTACTGTTTGCTCTACTGCCAACCACTCGGTCTCTATGAATTCGCTGGAACTTCTTCACACCCGTCGGAATATTTCATCCAGCAACGAGTATAATTCGGCCCTTATGGTTACTTGCACAGAAACCCGGAAACGATTACGGGAAGATCAGAAGGCCTGGGAAACACAACGCAATATAGACATAGAACAAACCATTGATAACAGAAACTTTGAGAGGCTTTTTCGTCTTACCTGAGAAATAGGTAACAGGAAGTCAGGTATGTGCATCATCGTAAATTTTCATCCTTTCTCCGTCTACACTTGTTTTGTTTTTTTCGTTCTGTGTTACAGTTTTTCTTCTTCTCTTTCAATGTGGCACGTTTGTCATCGCACGTTAAAATATACTGATTGTCAGTGCAAATTAACAATCACTATTTATAATCAATAACTGGGGCATATTCTACTTCAGTTTTAAAAGAGCCTGCATGGTTATCTACATGTTTCTGAATAAGAATACAAGGCTCAATGTTCAACGGTGTGTCTACCAGTGAACATCTCGAAAATGAGAGAGTCAATGCAACTGATACGCATTTTCTCTCGTCGAAGCTACTACTGAATAGCATATTCATTTGAAGAACAATCAAACTGTTATGAGCAGATTAAAATTTTAGCGCGAAGTTAAAAGGAGAGTTTAAAATTTTATATAGTGGCTTTTGTGTTTGACAGTTTATGTGATTCTTCTCGCGTTTGAATAATATCGATGGTCAGTTTAGTTGGGTAGACCTGACCCGGAAGTAGATTCTGAATCACTCAACAATGTGTTACTCTGCTTCACCATTTTGGTGGCTATCAACTGAATGCATGTAGCAATGAGATGTGGAGCAGTAATTTAAGAAATTTAGAACGTTGATTCGTCTCACTTGTAAACTGAGTGAGATCAGTTTAGAACAAGTAATCTGTGCGCTTGAGGCGGTGTATGGCTCTTTGTGGTAAACTTGGGCTTTGCATAGAAAGAATTTAGATTACTTCGTGTGATATAGTCTTGGACAAAATGGAATGTAAAAAGTGGTGATTAAACACTGTTCATGCTGATGGAGGTATAGAAGGCGCGACCTGTGTTCTTAGGGATAACGTTCAGAACAATTTTCTTCCATGCTTAAAAAGCGAAAGGTAAACTAATTTGGAACCAGTGAGGTGGTTTAAGAGAGGACGATGGAGCACGTGGACTAGTTTTCAGATTAATCAGTTCACACTAGTTATATTATGAAGTCGCAACTTTTCGCGCTTGCAATGAATGACACAGATGGCATTTCAAATGAATCCTATTTAGGAGTAAATAACTGAGTTTAAATGGGGAAGTTTCATACTCACGGCATGGCTCCGTAGCTCAGCTAGTAAAGCACTTGCCGCGTTCCAGCAAACTATATCTGTTGCTAGTTTGTGTCCGGTTGACGCCCTGGATTTTTGCACAAAAGTCTCTTCTGACTTATCAGGTCTGTCAAATCACTCACTAGATATACGTGCATAACCATTCGAGTCCCGGTGGGCAGAATTTTCAGAGGACGGGCTACCATTAATTTCATGTAATGTGTTGTTGACTGATTATTTCGAAAAGTTAAGTATGTCGCAATTTAAAAACCCCCGTTAGATAGGCCTCTTTTGATCCGGGAATCCATATATTTGGGGTTTCAAACAAATTGTGGTGATCTAACAAGACCCGAGCAGACGAAAATGTAGGTTAAGGACGGCAACTAGGCATCAGTTGATAAATTTTAAAACAGTTATATTCCAACATTAATTCGAACAAAACAGTTACAAAACATTTCGTATTGACTCATCACTGTCAGATAACCAGTAACACGGAAACCACTCAGTTTAAAGTCCACACAACTTGAGATTTGAAAACGAAACGAACATTAAAACGAAATCTACATCCGTATGATCTGAATGACACTCTAAGCAACTAGGCGCATGATAGATTGAGGTTCAAAAATAATTGTGCTGTACACACAACACCCGTTTGAACCGATTTATTTTGACGGCTTCAAAAGATTTCAAGACCGTGGGTTGTGGTGGCACATTATTGTTGAAGGATTAAATGGTATACGATCAGAAATACTGGCTTTCACAGAGAGAAGATGATCTTGGATTCACACCGATGCGTTTAGAATAACTTGATGAACCGAGGCTGTAGTTGATTTGCAGGATTGTCCACTTGTTCATGCCATACAAGTTAGAGGCCGATATCCCTTTCATTGAAGAGGAGAATGAAACCAACGGAAACGAAACAACTTCAGCAGTTGAGGCCATCACATGCACAATTATCAAACAAGTTTAAGTTATTCGAACTGCGATGAAATATTAATACAATAGTCCTGAAAGAAGAGATTTAACTAATAAAAATTTGATATCTATATTATGGAAAAGTACTAATGTCGTACTACCATTCTTCATGGCATGCGAACTGACCGTCTATGGTATAGCACACCTGAATTAAGGGCAACCAGTAGGAACATAATAAGAAATGGAAGTTGCTTTTAGCCCGACTATCTATCATGGCAAATCTCATTCGTGTTTTCTGAGGTTGTACCTGTAAAATATTCATTGTATTACCTTGTTCTAGTAAAATAAGAAAAACAAGCAGAAAGCAAGAGTTGAAACGTTTACGACTAACTGTATTATTGAAATCGGGAAAGCAGACATAGTTTTGAGGTTTTGGATAAATATTTACAATCACTACCTACTGATTCCAGTGCGTAGCACCACAGCAGCAATAAAGTGTCCGCCGGAACAGTTGGCATCCGATAGGTCGCACTAGGTCTTTGGTTTCCATAGTTTCAAAAAATATTTCAATAGCGATCCTCACCTTGGCTGCTGTGCGTATGTTTTGGAGATGAAGTCAAATGTATGGCTGGTGCCTAGGAGCTTCGGAGGTCAGCACACGTACAGCGTTTTGAGTTTGGTAAACCGGTGTCCTCATCCATCATTGTAATGTGTGTCTCATTCATTAGATAATTCTGGTATTCACTGTAAAATACAAGCTGAACGCTCAGGTGTCGATTATCCTCTTCATACGTAGACCAACTTCATGCAACGTGGAAACACCAGGGGACAGCGTTCTTCCGATTCGAGGTTTTCCACGTTAGTCCTGTAAAATGAGACAACAGTAACCAGCGTAAGCCAAATATCCAGTAAGACATGTATGCAATTAACGCAATCTAAAACCGAAATGGCACCAACAACATGGCGACACGTTACGTTACGTCCCAACCCGGTGATCTATTTAAGGTCACGTGCTCATTCTACTGTTTCATCGGCACTGGTGTGTGACAAAATGCTGAGATTATTAAGGGAGGACCAAGAATATATGTGGGAAATGATGACTGATAATGACCCGTTCGATCAGCGGAATTGGTGTTAGTCTATTGGCGCTTTTTGTGGAAACCGCGATTTCTGTTGCTGCGAGTTATCGGTTTGCCCCTAGTGTGGTCGTTACGGGGTGTCTAGAATCAAAATGGGAAGCCATATCTAGTAGCGTTGCAGGTCTGATAATCGTCATTACTACCCAGGGTAGTCCTGAACATTTATGATTCTTGCTCGAAGCATTTGGCTGTACAGATGCGGTCTGCTCTGCTGGACGATGTTCTCACTGCACACCGTATATATTTCGCCGAATTAAAACTGGTGAAATTGATATATTGATCAGATTGTGTTAGCTTGCTTCCTACAAATGCTTCAGTTTACTGATAAGTTAATTCACTGTGTAATGAGCATGTTTAGGTATTGCAGGCGTTCATTGGCCTCGGCCTCAATCGTCACCGTAAGGTTGGGATGGATGCCGTTAAGCTGCAAAACAAATAGTTCTAATAGTTCGAAATGTTTGGAAAAACCAACTTATCATCTTCACAGTGTTTTTCGTATAAAGGTTGTGAAATGATCTCAGTCAGCTGTCCTACTACCATGACCATGAAAATGTTATCAAGAAGTCGGCCTAGTGGACTACACACCACTACATAATGGATTTGTCTGTATGATGTTTTCTGGAAGTTAAACCTGACGTTCTCCATGCTCAGTAAAAGTAAAGTTTTTGGACATCTTTTAGGTAGGAATAGTGTTATTTATCAAGACAATACTTTCATACACAAAAGAAAAGCTTTCTCATGGGAACACTCGTGAGCAGAGAATGAATATATACAGAATGCGTGTTCATTCCTGATAATCATTCGATCCAAATAATTTACAAGTCTCAGCGAATCTTTGATACTATACCAGTCAAGCAATTGAATGACGGGTTTTATAATCTCGACCAACCATCTAGCCAGATTTTGTTGATGTGAATTAGACATGGCTCGTGTTAGTGAAAGTGAAGATAGTTTGCTGAAGCCGTGGTAATAAACCGGTTCAAAGTGATGTTGTGTGTACAAAACGAATACTTTCGAACCTTAGGTTGTCATGTGCCTAGTTGCAGTGAGATCCACTCAGATCACACAAATGGGGTTTTTGTTCTGCTGTTCGTTATTTTGTTCATATCCCAACGACTGTAGACGTTAACTTGAAAACATTCCGTGTTGCTGGTTATCTGGCACTGACGAGTTAGCATTTGCAAGCGTTCGTCTTCTAATTGTTCCGTTTAGGTAAACTTTGGACAATATGACGTCTCTGTCGATTGTAATAGAGTTAAGAATGCATTGACCCTAACATGAACAACTGTAACAGGTATCAGTAGTACCAAGAAATATCGTACAGCGCATGATTGAATGTCATCAGTTAAATACATCTTAACGAGACAAAATGACTTCACAATTATGGACTAGGTATGAACTAGCCCCTCTTCGATGACGAACATAAATTAGTCATAGATGTCGAAAGGACGCAACTTACACATAAGTTGTATAATACATGTAATCGAAATGGAAACAGTCATCGTCTGCATCTGGTCGGCTGTAAAAATGTTGTGCAACTTGCTTCTCAAATTCGAACAAATGTAGTTTCGATTTACATCACAATTTTTCTTCTAGAAAGGTAAGGCAGTTGACAAGAATTACTGTAGCGCTGTCAAGTGTCGGCACGCATTTGGAATTATGTGCTAAGTGAAGACTACCAGTAGTCACATGTGTTGCATACGTTAATGAATTTCATTTGACTGATATGAAAACCTAAGATTTCTGATAAAACGAATTCAGAAATAGTGAACTAAAAATCTAGATCTAGTCAGAAAACAACGTGTAGCATTATGATAAAAATCACTGTTACACAGCAAATCGACTATGCGATCATCATTAATATGAAGGTAAAATAAACGTGGTTAAATTCCCTGAGCATCATTGATGTATCATGGGATGCTCAAGGTATCGGACAGTTATTTCTATAACGTTCTGTTGAAATCCCGTTGATTGTTACAAACACTCCTGAATTAAATTCAACTCGTTGTTCTGGCTGGAACAATAATTAATTGATTCACCTGTTTTGTTTTTACCACTTAATGAGAATAACGCGTGAGTTCACCTAGAATGAAATTGAGAGAATAAGGTAGAAAAACAATATTGTGTACCCAACTCACGGTATTCAATGATAGACTTGGCTGTTAATTAGCACACACACACTTTTGTCCAATTAGTACACGAGTTGTTATTGTCGCCTATCTGAAAGTTTTGCCATTTGCACCTGTCATTTGGTGACAGTTTAATTGATTTGCCCTAACTCTTCCAATTGTTTACGCTTGACATTTGGCTGATTATTCTGTGTATGAACAACCTATATTCGCATAAAAGATATTAATGAGAAAACCAGGTATTTTTTCGTATTCTATTGTACTGTTGTTAATCGCACACGTTACAGTAGGAGGCACTTGGCAGTCCAAATGATTTCTTTTTGGGAGTGTTTGTGAACTTCTAGGTTTCTGCTCAGACTGATTACTGTGAACGAGGCATGACGTGGAACATTTGTCTCTCAGAGCCGTTGTAGTAATTTTCCAAGTTGTATAGACGGTTTTATGAAAATATACCAATATAATGTAAAAGAACGAACGTATGCAAATGTTTGGCAGACTTACCATTTCCATGTTCGTCATTTATATTAGGATAGCAGAATTGCCATAAAGTGGAACGGTTAGAAACCACTAAAATGCTGTTGTGCATTCTGACAAAGGTGTGCTAAGACGCGTTAACGAAGATTGCTCTTTGGATGCTTGAGTACATACACGGATTTACGATGTCACTGATTAAAGAAGATGGAGCAAAACGTATTGCAGAACGTTTGCAAGATTAAGGAGTTATAATTTTCAATAATCTTCACAGTTAAGATCAAGTAATAATTGTTGTTTTACTGATGAGTAGTCGGGGATTTGGTTAATTTCAAGTTGAACATCACTCACAATTGATCGTAGTTGTCGCATCCCCATAGACTTTGCAGTCGGCCCCTTTCGAAAAGAAGCCTAGCAGGTTTAATGAGATCGGAGATCTTGACCTGTCTAGGAAGTCCTAATCGCGGGGTTATCGATTGGAGTTAACAGACAGTAACTGTGTCACCATTTCGAGACGATCGGGCGACCTGATCATTGCTCACAAGCGAAAGTGATTGAGCGTTCACATATGATAATTCGGTCGTGCCTAACGTGAGATCAATGGCGTGGTAGTAAACACGGTTGCCTCATGAACAGCATGTCCGTGGTTCAAGTCCCGGCAGTTGCGATGATATGCACTACTGACGAGCTCTAATGTGAGCGAAACTTGAGTCTAGTGCTTCTTTTCGAAAGGGGCCGACTGGAAAGTCTATGGGGATGCGACAGCTACGATCAATTGTGAGTGATGTTCAACTTGAAATTGTTGTTTTGTCAAGTAAGAAATGATAACACACGACCATGTTAGAACATCTGATTAATAACACCAAATTTGCTAACGGTATATGTACATGCACAAACGCCTGTCAAATCGTGTTGTGTGTTCGCTTATGCTACCAAGTTCGAGCTGATCTTCACTCCACAACCAGCGGTACTTGTCACACACATTGCGAAAACATTTTTCGAACTCGTTAACTCGCCAGTAAATTCACCTATCAGGGTCTCTGTCATAACTGAACATACGTCTGAACTTAATATCCGGTGATGGTGTTGAATGCTCTATATTAATTTGCAAACTGACTTTGTCTATATTCTATGACACTGAGTACTATAGGTAATATTTTGTACACAAATAAGCAATACAAATGTTCTAAGTCATATACGTTTCAAATAATTACGAAAACCGAATCCAGATCATCTGCCAACCATTCGTTTTCTGCGGTATTTTGTAATTTGTGCTTGATGAGCTCTGGTTTTTAGGTCATTTCTATTGTTTTGCGACCCAAACCAAACTCTTTCAGGGTAACGTTCATGTATATGCCCTGAAGTGTACTACGTACGCTTACGCTTCTGAGTGTATCAAATTCAACGGTCAAATTTGTCATCAACACACAGATACATTCATTTCAATTGTTACTCTCTTTCACTAATTTTAAATGCAAAAGTTCATTTATTTTTATGTATCACTATTTATTTGCATCAGCGTGAGTGTTTATCTTTTTATCGCAACTTCGTTATTTTGTCAGATAATGTGGAAGGCGTTCAGTTAATTCAGTAAAGAACAGTCGAGTCATCGTTATCACCTCGCAATGTCTACCTAGATGTTCCGTTACCCGGTTTCATATTTACCTCCAGATTGCGAATCATGAGGAGTAGGACAAAATTCATCTAGAAGCGTTTATTCGTTTTCAGCTGATAGCGCAAGATAGAAGAAAAGCGACATAATTTGTGGAATCACTCTCCTAGCCACTTATACTGAACAGACGGCAAAAGGACATTAGTTTGTATTTAACGATTTGGTTGCTAATTCACTAAAGTTTGTTTGACCCAGATTTTTAATTTACGGTGTCAATTTCGAATGTTTCCTATTGTGTATATTGCAACTGATCAGTACATACCAGAATATAATGAATCGCGGGTATGTAGACCGATCTTCAAAGGAAGAATGTGATTCGTTGTAATGCATTTTGCGTTCTGGACATAGTTGCTTCAATCGACCATGCATTGTAGATGATTAAATTATTTGAAAAGATGTCTTGCGCGTTGACATTTTATTCGTATCTCGTCGGTTACTTTAGCTAAATCATCATACACAGTATATAGTGGAAGACCAAACAGCTAGGCGACACTAATGTATTTGCAGCTTGTAACATCAATTCGGTACTCAGTATGTAAAACTGTGTGTGGCCTTTGCTGAGGTAAAGCGAACAAGTACCGGAGCAGACTAGCTTTTGCACATAAAGTATACCTTACCCTGTATCATCAGTGGCTAAACATACATCATATACACAATTTGAACCCGGAAGATTAAATCTTAGATAGGTATGAGTGATGGTATCTGTGGACCGCATAGTCACATTGTCACATAGCCCGTGTTAGAAAACCAGATGCTAGGCTATATTTTTGAAATTGTAAGCCATCAATTCCTGAAACGAAGTTGACAACTGACAACGTTATTCGAAATATGAGTTCAATACATTTCGACTATGATGGAACTGGAATTTCTGCATCAGTTTCGTGTGTGTGCATTACTGTATGTCTTTTTAAAGGAGTAAGAAGAGGAACAAGTATTCAACTGTGAACTTGGAAATAATCACATTCATCAAAATGCGGTGCGTTAACATATCTGAGGAGGAGAGGATGTAGCAAACAATCCTGGCCTAGGCCTCAGTCAGTTTACTACAGTCCGTGTGCTTTTGGCTGGCAGGAATGGAACCCTGTCTAGTTAGTCTTATAAAATCCGTCACACTCGTTATCTGTTTCTTGTCGATGTACCATCGGTTCGTTGTTGACTTAGCAGTACGAGACGTACAGCCTATTTACGATTGTATTGTTCGTAACGTCACTCGGTACAGTCAACATGACTTAAACTGACCATAGTTTATTTTATTATCGCGTCCTGGACTTCATCGAATTTTCCAACGTCAGTCCGGAGTGTATTTCCGTAGTCTGCCAAGTTCAAGGATTTATCCTCCCATCTGTTCTTTCAGGCAAATCGCTCAACGCGTCAAGGAGGATTTTTCTGACAGGATGCTGTCTGACTGTCAGAACTGTACATTTAGCTATCCTATCCCCTTTGATGCGGATTGCCTGAACGGACACAAAATCTCTGCCAGAATAGTGTTGAAAATAGTTTTTACTTGTGCTGTCGCGTTTCATTAAGACATGCAACTTTATATCAGAACACCACCTGCAAATAGCCTACTACAATCTACGAACAAGAAAAGCCAATCGGTTGAATCACGAACGCAACCACCATATAAAAACGGATCACCCGTACTGTTCGAACAAAACTTGGAATTTGCCTGGGAGTGGTAACAGCACATAACCAAACGAACGAATGCATAATAATTTGTGATGAGTAGGCGGTGCGTGTCTTCCGACTATTCTGTCGGGGCGACCGGAAGCAGGCATACCGAAAGCACACATATGACAACACATGTGATTTATAGTACATCAATTACAATTCCACGCATTCACCCTGTACTCAGATTACATGCGAACGAATGCTGTTGTTGTCCGATCTTCCTTTCTGTACATTTGCTATTATTAACTGTTACACAGCTGTTGAAACTTATTTGTTCGAACCCATTTTCGGCTTTCACTGCTCTGTGCCCAAGACTATTCATTCCTGCGATCTACACTCCACATTGCATCTGAAAACTGAAAACCGATCTACTCTCTGGATCTCTGACAAGTGTGGTTAAGTTTGCTTGATTTTGCCGCAACATCCGTTGTTGTAAGTAAGGCCGTTTGTCCTGACGTTTGTCAGTAAACAAAAACCGAGTGGAATTATATCAATTTCTTTAGAACCAGCCTGAATGAGTTACACCGATTTACCACGTGTGTTCGAAAATATGTGAAACAAAAAATGTGAACGTATAGGTTCATATGGTGCTACTTTTTTTCTGCCCAGTGACAAGATGGGTACCACTGTGACCACAAAGTCGAGTGCACTGATTTTTAGTTTGTGATTGTAGGTTCCCAAGAAACATGGTTTACATGCACAAGCATTTATTCACAGCTTTCCCGTTGATGCGGTTTCTAACAACCTATCTAAAGCAGCATGAAAACTGAGAAGGAAAACATTTTTATCTCCGGATCGTTATCTAATATATGAACCAACCTGTTGAAATACAGTGTTTTCCCCAATCGGATTAGGATTAGACACTGTATCCTGAGTTCCGGAGGCCGCGATAATCGCCATGAAGGCTCCAGTCACCTGATTTATTTGGGACTATATGGAGTTGAGGGGCCTATAGACTTTTAGAGGGACGGATTACTCCTAGTCCCAGCATGTATCCAAACTCCGCCACAGCTATTTTAAGTTTGTCCGGGGCTAAACGTCTTGGCCTACACGACACTGATAACCCTTTGGTCCTTATATAGTGCATGCAAGTAGAAGTGACCGGGAGTGGCTTGTCTGTGGATCGAACGAGCTATGGAAAATCCGAGCATAGAGACTTGTAAGGTTTAGAAGTCTCGGGTTGAAGGATAAGAGGACAAGTGGCCTTTGTGTATGCTTGGGTGTCGTTGACGCTAAGCTTTGTACAGGAATCGATCAGTTTCCGTCTTCGAGTATCGACCACGAGGTGGAAATGCTGAAGAAAATTGATCCCTAAAACAGTGAACGGTACGGCTGCAATTGCGAAAATCCAGCGAACTGCTCGCTGGAGACTGAGGTCAAGCGAGATTGAGCGTTTACCGTAGGTGAGAATTGGCTTGTTGTTACCAGCACGAATCATAAGCAAAGAGGTGGGGGTCGCCTCGCCGGATTGCGGGGGAACTACGCTGACTTCCGCACAAATATCGACCAGAAACGTGGTCTTCGAACTTGATTCCATAATGTGAAGGAGCTGACTGTAAAAGAGGGTGCCAGTCACGTTTGTCGCCATTACGGGGCGGCTTGAGCATTTCCCTGATCAAAGTATTTACATGGGGTGACGCAACGCTTCGCCCAATTGCCAAACTTGTTATAATACCAACACAATTCACTCAACGTCTGAGGGTATTTGCATGGAGATTTACTCCGGCGTTGACGGGAAGGTGAACGTGTCCCAAGGCGGGCAAAATCCCGTCGAAAGGCTGCAATCTTTGCCCATCAGTGTGACAATCGTCTGGCGGTGGCAGGCAGGATGATCCCTGCGATGCTGAAAAGTCAGGACTCTTGGGAGTTCTTGCTGTGCGGCTCGTCACCGTTGTGAGTGAGGCAGAGAGACCGGTACAAAAACGGTCTTGTATTTCGTCTGCGAGTTGTGCGGCATCTAACAAAAAGGCGATTTAGCAGCTATGAGGATAGCTTGTGTGTTTGCCGGGAGACGCTGCATCCATAACTCTTTGAGGAGTGCCTCATCCATAGACGAGAGACCTAGCGATTGTTGCATTTGAAGCAATATATCTAACGGTCGCTTAACACTTGACTGCAGATCTCAAGTAGTTGTTGCGGCCTCGATCTATTAGACGGTGAGATCCGTTTGATTACAGTCTTTTTGAAGGGCTTCTTACCTATGTTCAGTAAGTAAGTTCAGGAGAAGGTCACGTATTTGCATTGTAAACTCTTTAGGAAACCGGGCCAAAAGTTGACTAAACTTTGATTGATCTGCCGTGATACAATGGTTACAGAACTCCGCCTCCAAATACATAAACCACAAGGCACGTGTAGAGACCGGGTGATTTCACTTATCTGCCTGCGATATGATGTGTAAAATGGTTCTAAAACTTGTGGTTGCATATTGTATCTAGGGTATTAAGAAAGTTCGCATGATGCTTGTTGTCCGATTGTTTGTAGACACGCCATGTGACTACGGCGCAAACCCGAACGCACACGTGTGTCACACGCTTCCGGTTTAATCACTTGTCAACGGCCGGTCTCAAGCCTCTTTAGCTTGTAGTGGACAAGTGGGTATGCGCTAGACCCTCATCCACTAACAATTTAGAACGCCTTTCCTGAAGAGCAATCGAAACGTAGTCCCAACAGGCAGTGAACTAAAGAAGGCAGCAGTGTTTGGAAACAAACCGTATATTCCCAGCAATATTTGGAAATATGATAAGTAGTTAATTCTAGCCTAGTCTGGGACCAACGGCAACAACCAAGAGGAAAAGGAAGAGAAGCGCGAGATGGGCCACAACCCACTCGGCGGCGCTCAAAAGCGCGCCAGGAAAAAAAGTGCCGTGGAACCTTCGAGTGCGTCAAACAACGCTCGAAAAGGGTTCAGTAAAACGACCTT
>JTDE01000880.1:170949-188005 GCA_014338405.1 Paragonimus skrjabini miyazakii
GTGGAGTTCTGATTCGTTTGAAGGATCGCCGGATACTTACGAGCTGAATGTCCACCCCTTTGTAGCGACGTCGTCGCCATTTTGTGCAAGCTTTGCACTACAAAAGGTAGCTGTGGATAATCAGAAGAAGTTTCTACCGAAGACTGCAATTGTAGTGAAGGAGAACTTCTACGTGGATGACTGCCTAGTGTCATTCGACTCAGTATCCGAGGCCAAGGCTGTGGTAGATGAACTGCGAGCGATGTTACGGCTTCGTGGGTTTAGACTCACCAAGTGGGTTCCTAATTGTAGTGAGGCTATTGAACATTCACCCAATGAAGAAAAACTTGTTGACTCCCGGAGTCTGGAACTCAATAGTTGTGAATACCAACGAGCTCTGGGCGTGAGGTGGCATGTGGCAGACGATTGTTTCCGGTTACAAATCAATCTCCCTCACACCGGTAACACGAAAAGAGGAATATTAAGTTGTGTGGCTTCGTTATACGATCCTTTGGGAATAGTGGCACCGACGTTGTTGCCGGCTCGCAGGTTGCTTCAAGACCTTTGTCACCAAGGTAGAATCCGACCACAGAATGAGGACAGTGCAACTCTGTTGATCGTTTCCTGTCACGGTAGTATAGTAACGGCCAACACTATGAGCAAGCAGTATGCAATTGAACACACCTGCACAGCACAATGGACTACTAAGCAGACAGGAGGCCACGCAATGAAAAACCTGAAATTTCAGCAGCACCTGTCACATTCAGATTAAAGAATCATTGTAAATCATACTTTGCCTGATCGAGATTTCATATGCCTTGTCATCCTCAAATACTGTGATACTACAATAGCGAAAAAGTTGGTGATGGTTTATGCTCGTTAATGGAAGGCCTAAGAAGAAACGTGTGCTTTTACAACTCTGTGAATTCAAAGATGATCCAGCAGAGTTTCGTTTGTCGAAAATGCGTTCAGAGGTTTCTGGAATAATGAAACCATGAAAGATGACTGAATTTTGATCAACGTGTAAGACCTCGACCTGAGTATCTACATTCTTATATAACGCAGATGTACACGGTTAGGGTAATATGATTATCTTCCAAGGTAATGGGATTTATGCAGCATTGCCAATAAGAAATTTGTTAAAAGCCTCCTCTCACTTTGAATGAGAATTAAATGAATACTCGAATTACTTAGCAGGAAATAGCTTTTTAAACGGCAGGGCCGAAGACGACTTCGCTCTCGGTCATCAATTAATTGGAAATAAGCTCATTAGAACAAGCATGCAATAGACGAGGGTGAGTGAGATATTAGACAATGCCAGTGGGAAATGCTTCATTTGGTGCACACTGTCAATCATAAAACGGAAAATCCTTCTATATGTAAGGTCGTAGTGTAGAATCCATCACAATATTTCAGGTCGTGCAGCAAAACAAGTAAAGGTGGAAGATTGGCACTCTAAAAATTGACCAAACACGCGTCAATGAACTTAACGATGGTCATTAAACCAAACACGGAGTGCAAAATTACTGAAGGAACTTCAACAAATCCAACACCAGAACCCGGATACCGCTTGGATTTCTATACAACGAACCGACGGTAGCCATCAGAAGATGAGATGAAGGGACTTCTAAGGCAAATCTCTACATGCAAACACTAACTTCAGTCATGATTTTCCAGAAAACGCAACGTTTTCATATCATTCTTCACAACACTTCGCGGTGTTTTTACGATTACTCCTCTCAAATGATAATCTGATCCTTGAGATGCACTGGTTACTATAACCTTCTGGCAACCCCCCCCCCCGAGGTGCAGATGTGTCACAAAGGAGAAGGACGACTCCCACCTAAAATGACGTAAGGCAGAGAACCGCTTGTGGCAATTTTGCAGTCCAGTCAGGTATTCGCATCGCCATTGTTCCCGAAACACAAAAACGGGATGTTGAACTTGCCTTCACCTCTCAGAAAGGCTCTCTGACAACGGAACGTTGTCAGTTAGTAGACCCCAATTCGACTGAGGAACTCACGACCATCAGATATCAGTGTTCTTGGATTACAGCATCATCTTAAATGGGCACCAGCAAGTGGTTGTCAGTTATTCCTCTAACCTTTACAACTCATGTAAAGAGCGTTCGCTCGTTCTAAGCCAGGTTGTGAGTCGCGGCAACAAACACTCGCTGGCTTGTTCCTATTACTAATTTCCACGGCGTACATCGATGACTGGTTTCGGATGGATTGAAATACCAATCGGTTTTACGAATTAACAAACGACCAGCAAAGTTTCGATGGTCCAGAGCTTGTAGCTTCTTTTGAAGCTTTGAGTTTGCTCCAAGAAGGGTGGCATGGTTATCGGCGTTTTTGGCATCCGGCGCACTGCGTGTACACATAAATTATAAAAGGGTCAGTTGACATTGAATAGACAACCTCTAAATGAATTACATGAACCTAAACACGAATGAACACACAGCCACAACGCTTATGCACACTTCTATTTCCGAACTGAATTGATCAAATTATTCCACTCTAGTGTAGCCGAATTTACACTAATCAGCAGGCACCCTAGTTGTTATCAATGGAGCCATCAATTGTTCACAACATTTAGAAAAGTGATTCGCCCCTGTAACACTTACTGATCATGTTCCGGACAGTAATCATCCACTTCAGCACTCATAACCTTAGATCGATGTAACTACAGGCGTGGTATCCAAATAATATTGTAAGAATTTGCAGTGTTTAGATGCAAGCTCCATAGCCGTATCATGTGGCTTTTAATCAGTGTCACCATTTACTCTTCAACCGAAACAGGATGGACTGTCTAAGAACAGAATGTCCTTTAGGTAATCGGAAAAACATTCTTTTTGAACAAGCATGAATAACGTACTGCTCGCTTCTTCCAATCCGAACAAACGCAAAAACCCTAAAGTTCCTTGATGAACTAGGATGAAACGAAGGGAAGACGTAGGTTTTGTGATATTTGTCGGAATACCATTTACTATATTCTGATCACGCATGGATGTGTACCTACTTTGAAATGAGTCAAACTTCCACAGGGCGCAACTTATGGCTTGCGAGATCAAACACAAAAACTGACAAATTTGGAAGAATGCAAACTCCCATAGCGGTAGATTTGTCTGGAGAAGGAAAACAAGGCACTCCAATCGATTTGGCCGATTGATTATCTACTGGTTAATTCTTCCACGTTCGATGACCGCTTATTTCTAGTAAACTAACCCAAACAATAGTTCTGATCACGAGTGTTTTCGAGTAATTGACCATTTGGGAATAGCATTGGAAAAACTAATCAAATTGAAATAATCCTATTGTGCCGTTTGAGGGAGAAAGAGACCTTCACATAACCCTTCTGGTGTGGGGCACATCCGGAAAACGAACTATGCACCGGAGAGACTTAATTGCCACTTTTCACACCTCGTCGAGGGCTCTTTGGCATCTGAAACTCTATAGCTCTGAATTGGCGAGATCTACCTTTTTGTAGCAGGACACCATCACTTACCAAGCTATCTGGTCAAGAAAACTAGAATAACGTAGGTCTGAACGGTACTGAGCAATCACAGTTTAATAAAACAGTAACCTTCATATGATGGAACGGCAAAATTTATGATGGTAATGTCAATTTCTTATTGGCCTGTTCGTTGATATGTTCACACGGCTTTGCTTCAAGCAACTCGTTTGGCTAAATTTAATACGTATTCAACCAATTTGTCTTGATCACTTCTTCTCACAAACAAATTCAGCGCAGCATCTGATTGCCACCTTTAGTTGGTTGGTACTGATCGACTACAATTCCGTCTGCAGCAGCTTGTGAGTGTGTTCCGATTGGCTGGACCCCGGCTTCATCAGGAAAGCGCTACAGTCCAATCTCATTTCTTGCACGAAATTCGTTTGCAACTGAGATAACCGCTCATCTGCTTCGACCGACAGTAAGCAGACATCTACGTAGAAATTCTCCATCACAGCTGATACAGTTCAGGACAAAATATCTCCCCATAGTCATCAACTCAACGTTGAAGCGTTACAGAGCTAGGTAATGGCAACAAAAGAGTGAATGTTGAAATCACATATATCAGAAAAACCGTCCAAAGCTAGTGAGATCCACCACATGAAGCTTAACACATACTTGCCATTTTCAAAAACCCGAAGTTACCAAAAACCTCCTCAAGGTCTGCTGTATCGGCTATTGCATGCACACAAAATCGAAGGAGCATTCCGGGAAAATTTTTGGTCAGATCAACACCTTGTTGCAACACGTTATTAAGAAACACTGTTTGATACGCGGCAGTCCAAATGAACATTCCCAACACCTTTGAAGTGTGGTGTGGTATCTCCAAGTTATCTTCGATCAAGTGAGTCCAGAGGTCACACACAAATCGTACGATTATCGGTTAATAGACACATCGTTGTCCAGAATGCAGAACTGACTTTGTGATGTCCACGCAGAAAAGAGCAGGTAGCATTCACTTTGACCAGTGCTTTGTTATCCCCCATTGGCAGAGCTCCTTTGTCCGGGGTACTTAAACATTCGTTGAAATTTATCTTCGAAACACCAGCCAAGCACTCATATGGTTTACACCCTTGGGCATTCAAGATAAGGGTCGAGTCGCACCTCTGACTCTTCACCCGTTAGCTGATCTAACAGTGTACGATTCACTTCCGGTTCTTTATATTTGTTTCATTACCCAGTGAACCTCGGGAACATTACACCCAACGAGGACTCCCTCTTCTTTGTCCACGATACCACTGAAGTCAATTCCACTCAGGTGAGCTCACTGTTGCAACTGCACTGGGGACGGTCGATCGACTTTTGCAACCCATAATTTATCGGCAATATCAGCTGAGTTCAGGGAAAAGAGATTGGATTTTAAGTGCCTCTCAGGTGACACGGTATTTTGACACAATCGTGTAAAGTGCGAACCGAGAATCGACAGAATTCATTCAACAGATCGATTTTGAGTGCTTCTCCTTCGACGTTCAAGATGGTGTTTAAACCACTGTTTACCATTGCACGTACCACTATATAAATCACCAGGCTCACTAGGCGAGCAGGTTCGAAGCTTGCAAGAACAACTTTCGTACTTGAGCAAAGGTGATAATTCACTTTCACACAGGTAAACGAGCAAAGCTATTCCGTACCCTGTTTCAAGCGTTACATTATAACTTGTGAATCCTGCTTATCAAACTGTCTGAGTGGATACTCCTAGCTGTCGCAGTAAGCAAAACCTTGAAGTTACATCGCAAAACCTCATAGTGGAAACGACTTCAGTTGTAAACATCAGTCAAAATTGCAGACCTCCTTGGAACTAGCTGAAGCGCCGCTATTTGATCAAAGTGGACCGACAGAGGAGAGTAGTTTGCAACCAGGCTGCTAGAAGGGAAAAAGTGTTCTGATAAGTAAATACGTTTCATCTTGACAAAAGGTAGTGCAAAAGTATGGCCCTTTGGACCTCGTTTTTGACCCAGTGCATCGGCAATAATGTACTAGGTGGAAAATGTCAAAAACACTGCCAAAGTCTACTGAGCATCTGGTTTCTAAATAAAATTATTTCCACGTAAATTTACTAATTAATGTTGAAATTTTCATAATCCGTTAGTGAACGAATGCAGTCTAACCTATATCTTCTTTACGTGTTTTCCGCATTTATGGTGATATGCACTCGTGGTCACCGAAACTTACGTTGTTCTATCGGGTTAGTCTGTCCGTGCCAGATTTCCATCGGCAAGTTTTATGTAATGAGACGTAAATCCTGCTCAGTCAGTTTTTGATCAGCCGCAGAATTAATTTCCCTAATATTATTTATGTGTACCTCATCAACACCTAAGGAATGTAACTGGGACCATGAACGATCACTGCACAAGGTCTTATTCAAAACCACTTCTTACTAGGTAGAGACAGGTTTTATGTTTGTACCCGAAGTTTGCTGTGCGGGTATAATAAAAGATTCACCTTCTATTAATAGCCCGTTTCTACATTATATGTCCGAAATGAAAGCGAAAGTCAGGTATCAACCATTTGTCGTAAATTCTTAGGAAGTGATCACAAACCCTCTACTGACTTGGGATGATCATGTAATCGTAGACAGCACTAAAGTCTTGAATGTTCATTCCAATTTTGGCAAACTTAAGTAGAGTCTGTGTACGCAATATAAACAGAGCAGACCGTCGAGATGACGTCAAAACGTCAAAACAGGCTTTGAAATACTTTATTGGTTATTAAGAAGTGTAGGAGTGGTAGTTTTTTTAATGCAAACTTGACTCTGCGAGCATGGAACAACGAAGCTGACGGGAGTGAAAAAGATCTAACCAACCATCTTATTGAAACAATTGACTTCAAATGATATCCAGAAAGATCAATGCTGTTTTGTTCAAGAACGCATAAGGATGGGGCACACATAGCGGTGATAAAAATGAACTTAAAAGGTAGATTTTAAATGTGTCCAGTTAAACATTTCTCAGAGTTTATATGAGCGAAAACGTTGAAGAGTTTAGGAGAAATAGGTCAGACGTTTTTTTATTCATTCAACATTCACCAACAATCAATCTGAATACTAAGCAAACTAAACTGACTGCATACCATAGTATAGTGATTTCAATGAATCGTATGTGTAGTAGCTACGACTAGTGATGCCAAAAATAGCGAAATAAAATGTGCTTTTATAGCTTCATACAAAACAGCATAATCAGTACCTCACTGTCAGTTCCAACTCGCGACTTGACGTACTATAAACGATTGTTATTGAACAACTGCACCTCAAGATGTTCAGCAAGGCATTGTGCAAACAATGGTAAACGGCTAAATTGTGTAACACGCTCAAAATCCCATTTTGCCATAATGATATGAACATTAGTTAGTCCGGTTCAATTAGATGTTTCACAATCTGTTAAATCAATTGGAAAAGAAATTAATACGCATTCAAATAATAATACCAGTGATAATAATGATAGAAGCAACATGAATAGTATGAATTTTCCGTCCGCCTACAATAAAAAAGCCATAGCGTAAGTTAAAACTCTCACTCTGATGCCTACGTTCATAGATAGTAATTGCTGATACAACCATATTTCTTGTGTCTGAAACCGCATTCGTTTCGCTTTCAGTTGAATATGTCGTGATGCTGAGAGCACTGCAATCTTTTGAACGGCTGACAATAAAATAGCTTGGCGAAAAAGCTGGACGGATACTTCTCTCTCAGATGGACTACTTTGCTAAATTGAACAAGATTTTGAGGGATACCAGTAAATTTGGACAGAATAAAACTACCGATAACGTGGGCTTGCTTGGGAACAGAGTTCAAATATATCCAGACGTTTGTGTAGGGATAGTTCATTGAAGATGTGTCAAATAATGAAGGGTGTGGCAATTTCGTGGCCCATTGGGAGTTGTTTTACCGGACGTCTTCCTGGTTCACATTGAGAAGCAGATATACATTAACATCGAAAAGATAATTTTACATTATCGGTAACTAAACGATATATTCCTGCTTACTGCTAGCAGATTGTGTGATGAATGTGAAATTAATGAGGTATGTAATTCATCCCGATTTATCACTTCAAATTCGACATAAAACTGACAAATTATTGTACTTAATTATATTGGGTAACGTTTAAATGAAAATCTGATCGCGGAATCGTAGTCTGCACGTGTAAAATACCTTTGTTCAGGCACTGAGGTTATGGTGACCTGCCGGTTGTGAAAGAATTGGCGCAGCAGCATATTAACCATGGTTCTAATCCCAAGTGATACTAAAGCCTCATTGAGTTAAGCCACGTGCAATTGTGATGAAAACTATTCTCATATATATTGTGTTGTATATGACCTCAGAATGCTGCATGAAAGACTAGTGTGTTCACCACGTTTAGACCTTGGGCAAGTTGTCTGAACCCAAATCCCCGATATTATATGCCTGCTATGTACATTACTTAGTTGTTTCGAATAATTTCATGTATACAACCTAATTCAGAATTTTCCGATCGCGAGGTTATTTATTAAAGTGAAAAAGCGTATCTGTTTATTCTGCTGAGCACTATTCAGAAAGGTTGCCATTGACCGTTTGAATAGAGTTGATCGGTCATGTCTATTGTGTGGTTACTCGCACTGTAGTTAACCTACTCTTCCGAAAAACACCAGGGTGGGAATGTAAGTTCTGAGTCGGACAAAAATATGAATTGCTGATGGACTCTAACAAAAGCAAAACTCGAATCCATCGCTTCGTTAAAAGGTGAGCTGGCCAAAATTATAACCTGAATGCAGGGACTTCGATCAAATGTGAATGTTGGTGAACTTGGAATAATCTAAATTTACGAACATGTTTTTCTTACTAATCACATTTTCCCGGTCATCCAATAAAATATGTAGTTAGGAACAATGCCGATGGAGAACACGTCGTGTTCTTGGCGTTTTACTTCACTGTTGGTTAAAGGAAAGACGCTCTCAAGTGAATCATAATTATGCCTCTCAAGTTGTTTGACTTTCCAGAGGTTACAATGAAGGAATATATATTTGAATATATAACCGAGCTTTGCAAGCTGATACAGCGAGAGAACAAGCAATTGACTGCCATAGAATTAGTAGGACGTCTGTCAAAGTGTCGGAAAAAATAACGAAGCTGAACGGAAAGAATAGATGAAGGTGCTCTTCAACAACAGTACATGTACCATTCTTCAGCTCACACGAATGAATGTTTCAGTGAGCAGATATAGTTGAGGCTCCGAAATGATCAGAACGATCTCAAAAGCAGATCACACTGAATACCGAATAAAGGCATTTGTAAAAAGATAACTAACGTCAATTGAAATGTAATAATTTGAGAAACGATTTTAAACGATTCTAGTTGAGCACGTACTCAGTTGTTTGCCAATTAGATCAGAGACATACTTGTAAGATATAAATGGAAAATGCTAAACAGATTTTCACCGAGGACGCAAAACATCCAGTGCGTACGCATTTCAAATATGATCACAGTGATGAGAGGTAATCAGATGAAGAGAAATTTACAGATACCGGAGGAGAATTATCTTATCGGTAAAATAATCATAAGCAGATCGACAGTGTAGCTGTGGGTAACCTCTCAAGTCCCATGTTGGCAGATGTATTTTTGGGAATGCTCGAAGAGGCAATTATGAGAAAGGATGTTTAAGGTCCTGTCTTACAAACGTTACGTAGAAGACATTTAAGATTCTATTGATGAATGTCCTTCCACTTCATTTTATAACTATTTGAACTCCGTCCACACAAACCTCATTGTATTTTATGAAGTGGAGGTTAATATATGTTTGCCGCTCCTAAACAATCTTATAACCAGACGTCAAAATGGTACATTGCAACCATCCGCTTACTGAAACCCAACATGGAGTGGATAATATTTTCAGTTCTCCAGCTTCGCAACTATTGTTTGCAAACGAGCTCTAGTGTAAACGTTTTGTCACAGACTAAGAATGAATTTCACTGCAGATCATTTATGGAACTAAGTAGTTTTAATTAAGCAAACGCTGGGAAATAACGGCTCCTCTAAAAAGCATGTGGATACACACAGTATAATGGAGGACCTAAAATTGGTAAGCTGCAGTGCGGAGAAAAAGAATGTATTTCTGTAACTCCAATTCAAGGGTGACCATCTCACCAAATGCCGTAGTCACAAATCGTTGTCGGTGTTGCAACGCACCAACCCAGCTACCGAACTGGGCATCCTGTTAAGCACTAGAGGTTTGGCTCTTCATAACGGTGAAACACACTCAACCGACCAGTCGGCCTCCCACGTAATTTACCAGTCCAGTTGAAGTTGCTATTACGTTTACGTCGACAGGACAGGCCGACGCTTGCGTCAGCGTACGGCGGAACACATTCCCAAGTGGTTTCAACTGCAATATCGAAGAAGAACCTGCTGACAGTAACACGCTCAAAGAAGCTGGCCTCATTGATCGACAAACACATTTTAGCAACCGGTCACCTAGATGACCCTGTTAAACCGTTCAAGAAATTGTTACATAATTGCCACCCGAAATTGTTAGTGATTAGTGAGGCAGTGTTAATCAAACATCAGCAAGTTTTGTGCGCACAGAAAGCGCTGAAACAATCAATCAACCTACCGTGAAAATGATTGTACTATTAGCGCGCGAAAGGTCAGAACTATTGTGGTGATTCGTTCAATTGTTGTTTCTCTGTGCAGCTTGTATGAAATTTACTGCTTTTACGCCGGCAACTAGTGAGGGCAAATCGAAAAGTTAACATATAACGATCTATGTTTACACACTGTTTTGACTAAATTGATTAAGGGGACTCAGTGTTTTGAAATACGAGTTTGAAAATTGTTTGAGCAACGTGCAAAAGTTGCATGAGTTCCATAGTGGACGCTTGATACGAAAGGCTCACAGAGATGTGTTATTCAGCAACTAGATCTGATAAGTAATGTTTGTGTGTCTACACATAAGGTTAACAAGTTTGTTTTTATTAGTGAGAGGTACGATTCTGGCTGCCCATTTCTGAATCATAATTGAAGAAACGACCACAGGCAGCTGTATTCTATTGAATTTTTATTGGATATATATTGTGAGGTAGAGTGAAAATAATAACCATTTGCCGTTGCCAATCTTTACAATTGGTTGTCTCCTGTTTTAAAAGTATTCGCATCGTAAACCCATGTCTGTATCTAAACATTCACTAAGTCATTTCGGTGTGCTTAGTATGGTTTTGTAATTTCTAACTTTTCCACTTCACAGCAATTCTACTATGCTCATAGGAATGACGACCATGAAATTGATGTCTGTCAAAAAAGGTCACACATTACTTTTTATACATTATGTTGGCATATATTCATAAGATAGAAAATGCAACCTTAAAATATATTACAACGACGCTGAGCGACAAATGATTTACGTCTTGTCTCCATCACTGTAACTTATCTGAACAAACGCCTGGACGCTGATACATATTCTTAGAAAGGAATCGGCAAGAATTTTTTCAAGGTTTGAATACGTTCCTCTCCTTACTATGTACTAGTGTGTTCATAAACTCGTTCATATAATGAAATGAAAACGTTACATCTGCGGTGCGCGATCAGCGCTCAACACCGTGTCTTGTTCCTAATAAAAAACACAAGCAATGTGCTAGACGTTTCCACCTAATTTCAAAATGAATTTATATGATTTTTCATCTACGTCAGCCGCCACATGCTCGATAAGCAATAGCGTTCGGTAAAACACGTAACTTTTTCAGTGCTCATGCGTGTGAACAAAGGTTGTTCATTCATGGAATACTCAGCAAAATATGAAGCGAAAACAATTGGAACAACCAGGGCAAATCAATTAAACTGTCCCTAAGTGACAGGTGCAGATAACAAAGCTTTCGGATAGGCGACAAAATAATTCATGTTCGATATGAGCATGGCAACTTATTACTCAGTGTTCCGTAGGCGAAATTGCCTGCCCATTAACACCCAAATTAATTGTTATGAGTCGTGTTTTGGCAACACAATTGCTGTTTTTCTATATTCTTTGTCTAATTCAGTCTGATTGAACTCGCGTGTTATTCTCATTAACGGCTGGAAACAAATCGGAGAAAAGGGTGGATTAATGGTCCAACTTGGAAAACGAGTCGAGCAGAAAGAACTTCAAATCGACTGTAATATTTGAAATCCACGTATAGCGCGTATTAGGAAGAGGTGGCGTGGGGATGAAATGTCCGCCACACTAACACAGACCTCTTTCAGCAGGCTATATCCGTTATTGATCTATGGTTTCCTAAGATTCGTTATTACGTTTGGTAGGTAGTAAGCTATTTATTAATTGTGCCGAATGACCAATTTTAGCTAGAGATTGCTCTCTGGGGACAGTATGAAGCTGCGAGTCTGAACACATACTTTGGTTACTGCGAAACAAGAGACGTTATTTATAAGGCGCTATATTACAACAATCACTCATTTATTGTTACGACAGATTTCTGGGTAGGGGAATGAAGGCTAATGTAATTCTTCACTTACAGGAATATGCTAGATGACAGATAAGATAACAGCCATATTATATCGATTACACCATTAACATCCTTATTAACAATTTGGTATGAAGAACTACCCATAGTTTGCTATACCACGCAGTCACTGTATGCGAAATCAAGTGAACTCGAACATCTGTAAGTTTAAGCGACATGCTCCTTAAAACCTGTTGCATATCACAAGGCAAATCTCGCACATGTAATCTTAGAGCTCAATGTGCTTCAGTGGCTCAGTTTCGTAATTTCACTCAGCCTAGGCTGTCATTTTGTCATATCGTTAAAAAGAGCTACATAGGTCGTGTTATCATGTTCCAGTAAAGTGTCCTCAACTTAGAAAATAGCTTGAGCTGCCAACCTAATAATGGAAAACTTGTGATTCCATTCAATTGTTCATCTTGGATCGGAGACCAACAGAAGCAGGCTGAAACTATCCGTGTTAACTGTTTTATAAGTTGTAATCATGTAACTGCTCATACAAGAGACTGAATTATTTTTGTCATTAGCGTGTTTTTGCTAAAAAATGGGAATTTACAGCACACCTTTGGACTAGAAATGACGCTTGACTGATCAAACCAATTGTGGATTGAAGATGTAGTGGCGTCGAACGCAAAGTGCCAGCCACAAATGAGTGTGCATAACTGCAGATGAGAGATTGACCAATCAAATAACTTGGAGCTGCAGTTCACCAAACCATAATCAAAATATAAAACCAGTCTAAGCCATATATCACCTGGCCCAGGCTTCACATACAGGATGAGACGAACCTGAATGCTTCAGTGAGTGTGAAAGCTATGGTTGGGTGATTGTTTTGTACAGTACGGCTGGATTGATCTCTTAAGGGAATCTGGCATACGCCGAACAATTTGGGAACCAGCTTCAGAGAAGCGTTCGAGTTATCGTGCTATTGTGCGAAAATGGCAGTCACGTGGCACCTGTGTATTGAATAATTGGGCAAAAGTGGCAATGGTATTTATGGTTGTATACGACACAAGATCCGCGAAAAAGGCACACAGTTGTTTGTTACATATACGACAGACGAATATAACTGGAAGTATATTTCATCTTGCGTAAAACATGGCAGTCAACATTACGTGGTCGAGCGTTTGCGATTGCTATTCAGCAGCCTAGTTGCACGGCTGTCGAGTTACTAAGATAAAAAACCGACAACTTTTCAATTAACTTTAGGTTTAGGAAAATATGTGAGCTGGTTGAGTGTTTATCTAATCCTCAGCTGTATAAAAGGAGGCCGCATGCTTGCGGTGATTGCAACCAGGCCCATTTCCCATTACTGTTGTTTCATAACATTACTGAATATAGCACATTTGTGTTCGAAAGTGAAATATCCGAAGTAATCGGAATCAAGTTGTAACTACTGTTTCATCGAATTTAGCTTTGCGCCTGAGCTAAGTAGATTAATTTATTTCCATACCACTGGACCAATCTTAACTGTCAATTTGCGACTGGTGGCATTAAACGTTGTAATTGCACGGAACATCGCATCTGGAGACAAACCGAAACAATCTGTTCACTTTGGTCGAGTTGATAATAGATTATCATTGAATTATGTCACAAGTAATCTTGACATGACAAATATATTAATATATATATTGTATACGTCCCGAGGGCGACGCATAAAAGACGAGCTTGTTCGCCACGTTTAAACATTTGACAAGTCCAACTAATCGAAGCCCCCGATATTGAATGCATATTATGTATATTGCTTAGTTTTTCCAAATAGGTTCATGTCTTCAGCCTAACTCAGCATCTCTTGATCGCACGGTTATCGAGCAGAATAAAGTGGGCCTATCTGTTTTTCTTCTCAGCACTTTTCAGACAAGATTACCATTGAATATATGTGATCGGTCGTTTCCATTGTGTGGTTGCTCGCATCACAGTCAACCCACTGGTCCCAACAAACTAGGGTTGGGATGCAAATTCCGAGTTGGACAAGCATATGCATTATTGTTGAACTCTAATAGAGACCAAACTAGAGTCTAATGCTTCTTTAAGAAGTGGGATGGCCAAAGGGAAAACCCGAATGCAGAGGCTTTGAATAATGTGTTGTTCAACGTAGAGTAATTTAAATCGTCGAACTTCGTTTTTTACTATGCACGTTCACCTGCTCATCCAACAGAATATACAGCTAGGAAAAATGCCAAGCGAAATCATGTCGTGTTCTTTCCGTTTTGTCACTCTTACTGCCAAGGAAAGACGCCCTCAATTGAATCACATTAATACGTTCTGAATTACCTGAATTCCCGTAGGTTACATGGAAGAAATAACTATATATGATTGTGCAACCAAGCTTTGTAAGCAGACATTGTGGGAGAACTAGGGACTGACTGCCATGGAATTGTTAGGACGTTTGCCATATCGACTGATAAAATAACGAATATGAACAGAAAACTAAGTTCTTCGCACTGCTTGAATTGAGAAAACCTCACTTAATTTACACGTGAAATGTAGTAATACATCTGTTAATAGAGAATGTAAATATTGAAATGGAGACGGCTTCCAATGACAGTGCGTGTACTAGACGTCAGTTCACCTAACTGAACGCTTAAGTGAATTAATATGGTATAGGCCTCGAAAGAAGCAGAACGATCTTAGAAGCAGGCCGGATTGAACAAAATTAAAAGCATGTGCAAAAGAATAACTAACATCAATTGAAAGGCGTAAAGTTTGAGAAATGATGTCAAACAATTCCGGTTAGTAGAATAATTCGTGGTTTGTCAGTTAGCTCACAGAGAGATGTGTAAGATTTGGATGGGAAAATCAAACAAATTGTTATAGAAGACTTAAAAACACCGCATATCGCTTTCATATATAATTATTGTACTGGGCGCCGAATGTATGAAAATAATTACAAATCCACCGGATGAAAACTGCCTTAAAGTGTATAACAGAGTCGGAAAATTGTTTCAGCAATGTGTATAAAAGTAGCATGAGTTTCAGAGTAGAAGCCCAACAAGAAATGCATACAGAAGATTGTTAATAATCAACAAATCTGATAAATAATTTCTGTATGTGTACATATACTGTTAACGAGTTTGGTGTTATTAATCAGGAGTACGATTATGACTGACGATTTCCGATTTATACTTGACGAAACGACCGCCAGTAACTATAAACCGTTGAATTCTTACTTGATCTTCATTGTGAAGCAGAATAAACTTGATACTGATTTGTCGTTGCCCATTTCTTACAATGCGTTTGTTTTAGCTTTCAAGATTAGTGGCATCTTAATCCCACGTGTGTATTCAAGCTCCCACAAGACCATTTCCGTGTGTGCGTCTTAGAACACGTTTGTCAGAATGCACAGCGGCCTTTTAGTTACCTCTAATCGTTTCTTTCTATAGCTATTCTGCTATCTTCATAGGAATGAAGAACATGGAATTGGCAGGTCTGCCAAAAATCTGTATACGTTCCTTCTACATTTTAATGACACATTCGTAAAATCGCCCAGACGATTTGACAAAGTATAACAGCAGTCCTAAAAGACAAATCATGTCTCATCATCATGTCTCTATCACAGCAATTAATCTGAACAGACGCTTGGACGTTCATACATATTTCCGAAACGGATTCATCTAGGTTGCCAATTGCGTCTACCGTAACATGTGAAATAGGCAGCAGCACCACAGAATACAACCAAATACGTAGTCTTCTCAGTACTACCTTAGGTGAATGTATATTGTTCAAACAGAATACTCAGCCAAATGTCGAGTGTAAACAAGCTAGACAGTAACCAAACGCCAAGTGTGAAGTGCGATAACTTTCAGATAGACGACAACAACACGTTTCTTGATTATTTATCATTAAAATCTTTGTGCCAATTACCGGCCAAGTCCAACATTATAGCTCGTGACTTGGTTACACAACACGCCTTTCCTGCATCGTCCTACCTAGTTCATCCTAAATGAACTCGCGTGTTATTGCCAATGAAAGAAAAAACAAGACGGAAGAAAGAGTAAATTATTGATGCGGCTAGAACAACGAGTTGAGTTGAAATTATTAGTGTTTTGAAGGAACTATTTGATTCTGGCAAAACGGTATAGGAATAGCTGTCCGATATCTAAACTTTCCCATGATACTAATGAGTAGTAGGAGTTTTGGTTTTCATATAGATTGAACATCACCTACCATTGATCACAGCTGTCACATACCCATAGTTTTTCCAGTCAGCTCAATTCGAAAAAAGTGCTAGACTCGAGTTTCTTTCTCATTAGAGCTCGTCATCTTTGCAATATATACTGTTTGGAGTATCTCGAACGTTAGATAACGCTTTGTGATTATCACGATTTGAGAAAGTGAACTAAACTATTCAGCTAACCAGAACCGCATATCGGGGATTTTTTCTGGGTCAAACTGGATTTCATGTGCATATTAAATTAAATCTTGCTCGCGCATGCATTCATAACCTAGACAATACTTCACTAGTATTGTTCAACAGAAAACAGACGCACGCGTGGTTATCTGAGCTTTTCTCACCTACGCCTACTCGAAATGAAATCTAATTACAAGCAAGTCAACGGCTTTAACGGAATGCAACTTCACAAGTTTGGATAGATGTTTGTTTGATGTAAAACGCCACAACGGATTCTTGATCACCGATCTATTTGATAACCCATAACAAGCACTTAACCACAGCTCATCCATCCACAAAAATAAATGCAAACATATTGGATAACGTATACAGTGACATGCACCAAATAACCTTCGCGGTGTTGAGCATACTAGATAAAGGTGTATCATAGACAGACTTATGTTCCCATAACACTTTTACTTGTCAACCTCTTCATTTTAAAAAGAAAGCAATGATTCATTCCTCGTGAAATAGGTCAAATCCATTACTGACCGCTTTTCTTCAGAAGCCGTTGGTATCGAGATCTGACACTCTGATAACTTGGACAACGCTTGCCGGAACAGATAAAAAATGGAAGCATCACGATGATAAATACACTACTGAAATGTCAAAATGACGAAACATATTCGAAGAGCAATGTACGTCTAGCTATCACACTAAACTCCAAGCGCATGTGAGTATATATATATATATATATATATATATATATATATATAC
>JTDE01000880.1:189840-206898 GCA_014338405.1 Paragonimus skrjabini miyazakii
ACTTGCGGTGATGGTTTATAGCGCAGGCGTCCTTTGGCTTCGGTCACTGTGACAGGCTAATCCGTTTCGGATGCCGCCAACCATATATACGTATGAACATGCAGAATATTATTCAGCACTCAATAAATGTGTAACCCTCTGTCGAACAGAGTTTAGGTCGGAATGGACATTAGTTATAAAGGTAACAATACATTCGGAAAATGTAAGCCACAACAATCTTGCCTGAATCGTCTTCGACAATGAGTGTTGGGTTAAACATCCTTTGGGCTGAGGACTAACGCTGTGTTTCCTAATCTTGAAAAATCGGTGTTGTCCCAGCAACAGCAGCTTTCCTCACCAACGGACTGAGTTAACCTAGGTGAAAATTCCGCTCAAGGAATGTCATTGTGTCTCCTAAGAGTTTATCGTGCACAGTTATTTTGTGTCGGCTTAAATTCTCTCTCAACAAGCCAACATTTATCCCAGCGAAGCATGCACCAGCTTAAGCGCATTTTTAGGTTGTACCAAATTACCGCCCACCAAACTTACAACAAAGGCGCATCGGCATATCAAAAGTCTAATAATATTTCGACACACTTTTCAATGAGTGCAGTCAATTTAGGCCCATCATAATCGTCGCCACATTTTGAACAAGCATAATTGTACTCGGTTTAGTGACACATAATCTAGTTCCGGTCAACGTCTAATCACTAAAGCTAAACTGGCACGTAACATGAATGCACAGCAAGTCACGTATACAGGTGATTACTTGATATAACGTATGAGATGCCAAACTCCGTGTCTTTTGTTCTCCTTCACAACTGTATATCGTTCATAACATACCACTGATCCTTCAACAAAACATGCCAGTCATCAATAGTCCGGACAAGACAAATTTTGTCATTCTGCTTCGACAAGCACCTCCATTTACGGTATCTAATGAACACTAATCAGTGAACGATGACTTAGTAATAAGCCAGTTATGCAACATCATCATCATCGTCGACAGCAACTCATCAGTGGTTCACACTGAGATTTAACTACCACACAAACACGGAGAAGTAGAAAATAGCAAACCGCATGTTGAAAGAGAGAAGAAAGGAAGGGAAAGGGGAGGGGACCTTACTACTAAAAATAGCTACGTCTATAATCAGACATACAACATCAAGGCACCTACACCTTGCAAAAAAACAACCGAGCTGTAAGTGAGAGTGAGAAGTCATCGGCAAGATCGATTCTTTACGGCTTCCACTGCCCCGCCTCATTTAGTGCACTCGCCTCGCAGAAAACGTGCACGCCACTGAGTTCGGTTAGCCAAAATCTCACTTAACGTCTTGAGCCACAGACTCTGAGGGTTGCTAAAGCCCCAGCCCGGGAGAGGAAACCCGATTTACAGCGGCCAACCACCCTCGTGAACGATTTCATTTGTTCACGCCAGGTCATCATCTTTCCACCACAAACCTTGCGCCAGTCGGCAAAAGTGCTCGATGTGGCAAACTACTAGCTGACATCCTTAGTACATGACCCATCCATCCAATGTCAGTGCAAGTGTAAGGATTGAATGAAAGACCTCGTTCGACAATAAGTACCAAACACCCGCTTCTCAACCTCCTCTTTGCTCACTTGTTGGTGCCACCCGATACGAGCGACTGAACGCAGATATCGGTGGTCAAATACTTGGAGACGGTTTACGTCCTCTACCATGAGTGGCCTTGTTTCGCCGCCGTAAAGTAAAGCATTTCTCACTGTTGTCTGCTATACGCAACCCTTAGGTTGCAGGACCATTTAAAACAGAATTGGGACACGTGTTATCTATTACTTGTAACCGTTGACGATTCACGTGCCTTACAAACTTGATACATAGTAGCTAAGGCCAAATATGACAAATATGTAAACTTAAGCATATCAACCACACTTCCAGCGGACCTTTCCTTAATGAAGCTACTGAACATAAACTGTTGAAGATCAATTTTCAAATCCTCGTTAGGTGGCGTCGCGCGCTATAGGTGTGTTTTAGTTTGTGACCATATCATCTAATTAAATACAAGCAGATCTTGAGTAAACTTAATCAAATAAATCTGTAAGTCAACTGGAATTCCGCGATAGCAGCGGAAGCTTTGCTGTTCACACTTGAAATATATTGAAGTAATATTTTAGAGAGTGCACCTGCTATATTAGTGGGTGCTTCTTCGAAAGATCGTTGTCGGAAAATGTAGGCACTAATGTAGGAAACTTCAATCAAAATAATGTAAAAACATTGCGGAAGTCTAAATCTGCTGTGCTAAACTTGCAAACACTAACACTGGGAAACATTGTATAATGTCATGAAACTTGATATGGTTAACTGTGAAGATAGAAATACACAGCCCATTTGCTCCGTTTGTGGCACAAATATTTGTCTCACAAAACGGCACAAACGGTTGCTTATCTTAATGCTCTGTTTTCTGAGCTTTTAACGTATAAACCTAGTTTGGTTGCAATTAATCGCCACAAAATCTCCCCAATTCTCATGAGGCATACAAAGAAAGCGGGAAGTCCTGGTAACCTATCAGACTTTTGCAAAGGTAGGTATTTAACTATAAGCGCGTGAAAAATCTGATAAGGTATTTCAGGCTTCTGAGGCTAATCGCTTCTACTACGCATGGATAAAGGAAAGTGTACTTCATGAATATCGTATTATCTCTTAAGTTCATCGTACAGCTTTGTTTAGGACAATTACAAGTGTGTTTATGGGAGGTCATCGGGGATATACGTGAAATGACACGTTCTGTCACTTTTATAAGAGTATGAAGTTCACTAACTAAAAAATCGAATGATTTGCTTATTTCGCAACTAAAACCAGCTATTCTTGCAAGCATTAGTCAGGATAGTTCAAAAGCTCACATATTGCAGAGTAGACAAACAACTGATTTGGTGGCAACATGTTAGTCTTTGCGCTAAGCTGCAAACAGGTGTACGGAAAAAAATTTACTGTCAAACGAGAACAATAAATTAGTTTTTAGTTACGTGGCAGTTTGCATGACAATTTTTCAGATTGTTATTTTATGTGGTAACTAAATGTTTCGACAAGTTTTTGGCAGACGTAAGATTAGATGTGCCCGACCGTAAAAGATCTGGCCTGTGATTTTGTAAAATCCAGTATACCATGATCTAGCAATCGTGTCCTTCAAGTTAGGAAATCCATCTGTTAACTGTTCATCTTCCCACATACCAACGATGTGAATGTCACACGGGAATGTCCACGTTTAATTGCTCGCGTACAGCACCGGTTCTTTGGAAAGGAATCCCTGCATAGCGCACGCCCAAGTTCCGTGCTGATAGTTTACTATGCTCCCTGATCTATGAGCAGACAAGAACACTGCATGATATATGGACTTATCAATCAAAAACCCTTCATTAATTATTGCACCCGTTGTACTCCCACAAAGTGCCAGTCAGACATCTTTGAGCATGAAAATTATACTGTAGCTTCGTTCGGAGTAAAGGTTGTCATTCGTAGTTGAGCTTGCAAGGGCCATAGTCTCAAGTCGTCCCACGTTTCATACAGTAACAGTTTTAACTATGCACTTTACGTTAGAAGCATCCAAAGCATCACATTCAAGACCTTGCCAAGAAATATACGCTTGTGTTTAACGTTCAGATTACTAGTTCTTTTGAAGGGGAATTAATCTCGGGAATGATGTATAATGTTTACAGGACTATATCTGCGCTTCGAACGATCGGTCAATCTGAACACCTAAGGATCTAATTTTAAGGATTGGTTTCTGACCAGTATATAACCAATGAGGCTGCAGTGGCCTCATGGACAATTGCTCAAAGTTGAACAACTGGCCCTTGCAACCAGCTTTAACATTTACTGGGTTTAATAAGACAGAATTGTATTTATATATCCAAAGTAATGCGGAAAACGTCACCATTTATGTGTGACATTCGATTCATGCGGATTATGTATTCCTTACTAACTTGGTAAGTACAAGTTGTCCAGGTTTGGAGCGTATCTTACTTTATTTTTAGTAGGTTTAAGACAGTGTTCTTAGCAGAAACCCATTATATGTTATACGGACACTGGCAGCTTCCAAAACGTCGGTGGTTTGTATTTTAACGTACCTATACTCTAATCGTCCTGAAAGGTTACTTCAGACAAGGCTGGTGTTAATCAAGCGCGTTTGTGCACTTAATTCTCAACATTTTAGCATGTTCACTTCATGTTTTCTTCCGAAAGGGGTGACTGAAACATCTTTGGAATTGTGGATGCTGCAATCAATTGTGGGTGATGTTCAGTTTGTATTCACATTGCTCGTTTTATTGCCATCATACCGTTCTGGCTGGAAAGCAAGAACATAGGAAATGGTATAAGTAACGGACTCGACTTTGTTCAAATTAGGTTGAGATTTTATATGTTGACACTACCTGGTTCGAAATATTGTTTCAAAATCGAATGCCATATTTGAGTGAATGGGTGTGTAGCAGCAGAAATCAAGTTCACATTCACGTGCAAAGATATTTTGTGATAGAGGGAGTCAAGTGAAATCGCAGAGTTAAGCACTAATTTCAGCAAGATGTTATATGTTAGAATCGCGTCTGCATTGCGTATGCAAATGTGCTCAGTTTTAAAACGTCTGTGATAGATTGATTTGAATCAAACGTATTGAATTCAGCACCAATCCCGCGAGAGTCATATTGCGTACTAAACACGTTATCTGAGATTACTCCCAACCAATCAAGTGTTACCACGTTTTGAAATACTTTGCAATAAGAGGAACAATTGTATATATTCGTGCGTCAAAATCGGAAGCCATCTGAAGGAAAGCGAGACCATGATCATTTTAGTCGCTTTACTGTATGCTGGGATTTGTGGTGAGTAGTGTTGTATCCAAATTTTTTATTGTCAGGTTTGCGAGGAAGCCGTGTGAATCCCAATACCACAGTCACATTGCTAACAACCATACTTCGGCAGATCAAAGATATTACGTTTGCCTGAAAATTTGCCACCGATCAGTAGGTAGCAACCTTGATAAGAATTGTGTGGTCTTTCGTGTAATCAATTTAATCTGAATGTGTGGAACGTTAATTACAGCGAAAAAATGTAACCACTTATCTAACTAGACCAAGCTTGCAATACTATTATGGAAGAACAAATTGTATACTCATTATTTTCCATTGAATCTTAAAGTAGAACGTATGTCTTGCTTTCTGGTTACCTACTGGTTCCGTTCCATTACATTAAAAGTCTCTAACTTATGGCCTCCGAAACTGTTTAACTTTGAAATATGTTCACTAAGTGACGACAGTGAAACAGTTTGTGAGTGGGCCAAATGCCTGGCAGTAGTTTGCTGCCGATTTATGCTTTGCTGTCAGAGATTTAATGTTTGATCACGCAATACAACAGCAACGATTTTGCTCACTCTTGCCTTGAATAATTGCTACAAAATCGCAAACCATTATTGCGTTCAAATGTATATAATTAATATGGGATAACCCTATTTCATATCTGCAGTGAAAAAACGGGGGAGGCGCACTGATCATCCTCAGGTGTAATATGTACCGAGAGTTAAAAATCGGGTGTGCGTCGAGTACCACGCATCGTTTCGATGTAGTCGACAATGTTTGTCTTGCTATAAATATATCAATACCATAAGTTCAGCATATTGCATTTGATGGTTATCAAAACCACTTAATCAGGTTCACATTCATCCGGTCTTTTCCAGTTGACGGTCTGAATAACAACCCTGACAAAAGAATTATCAACGGATGGAGGGCGAAAGCGATGGATTATCCTTGGACCGCGATGATGAAAACCGTGATTCATATCAGTGAGAACTCACACCTTATGTCAACATATGGGGCCACAATCATTTCGGAACGATGGTTGCTTACTGCAGCCCACTCTTTTTCGGATGGCAGTGAAAAAAGGCAAGTGCGGTTTAACACAGGTTTAAATTGAACATCTTTTATAACTGATTGAAGTATTTTAGTTGCCTTAGCGTTTTAACAATTCCTATTCAATAAGTAATGCTATACTTCAGTGTTGTATTTGTTAGAAGTGTTCAGTTGTGCACAGTTTCACCAAGATAGGGATGTGAACCTTAGTCAGGTACTTGTGATTTTTACTGTGCTAACGCCTTTAAGATAGTATCGGTAGTATCTGCAACCTTGATGTTTTGGTTCAAATGAACATGGCGCATATTTTCATAGTTCGGCTTGCCGTTGTAATCACATATCTGGCAATCCGAAACTGTTATAACCGCTTATCATATCAACTATTCCGTGTAAAATGTGCATTGGCGTCTTTAACTCATAGATAGCTCCACTTGCTACATTATTTTAACAGTAAACACCTGGCATACTTCAATCAAGCTATCATACTGTTGCCTAACTTTTCTTGGCACAGAAGCAATTGGAACAAGTAGATGTAGCTAATTCAACAACTATCCAGTAGACGATAATGATATTTGAAGTGACGAAATATATAGGACAGAAGTCCAACAGTAGCTAAAAGATCGATTGTTAAAAGAATGTACTCTCCTTCAGTAATAAATGTGTTGCATGACGGATGCCGTGACCATATGTTTCCTTGCCAAAACTACCAAGATGATTACCTTGGTCGACCAAACGTTTCACGGTCACAACCTGTTTTGTCATCCACTGATTTCTTCTATGTGGCTAAAACTCTAGATACATTTCAAGTTCCATGGCGAGCTGTGTTATTTTTCTTGGTGGGTCACAACCGGTTTGAATAAACTCCCTGAGTTGATTACAGCATCATTATTGAAAATGAATCAAGAGAAAACCAGGTAACCAAATAGGTTGTTGCTTTTGTTAACCTGGATTGAAAACTTCTGTAGTCATTTATCACCCTTTTTCGATTCTCATAAGTGCAAAACGTATAATTTGAAATAAACCTGAGACAGGTTACTGGGAAGAGTGCTGAGCCGAAGAAGGCTGTCAACATTCAGTTGTAAACTGAGGCAATAATAGTTTGTATTTTCAATGTATCCGCTTTCTGTTAAAATGTACACTGGTGAAAACTACCTTCTTATTGATCCTCCTTCGGATGCGAATAAGGTCTCTATTATTAGTCTGGATCAATTTCCATCAACAAATGGCTCTTGGCTATAATTTTCATAGATTTGTAACTTCCATCAAAAATAGTTCCGTCAGTGTAAGCTAGTTGGGGTTAGTTTTCCAGTAAGCCTTATCTTCAAATAACGCTGAAATAATAGTTTAGTATACTACCCTGAATTATACCAAATTTTACCGAAACTGAAACACACAATATCAAGTGTTAATGTTCCGGAGAACTATAAGCTATAGTTTTATGAAAATATTTGAAAACAGAAAATTTGTTTGGAATAGTGGTGATTACGACTATTTGATAGAAAACCAAGTAACGTAAGATTCCAGCATTTCGAGTGGTTCAATGGATTTGTGTGCAAAAAGTATGCTTCTTTTTTAGCAGATGATAATTCTTACCATGCGGGTTGGTCGTGATGTGATTATGGAAGAAAGATAACACCAGTATTTATTATGAAGAACGTCAATACGGGTTATGTGTACATCAGTTACCCTTCGGACGCATCATTCGATACACGTGAGAATTTTTCCGAGACATCTCAGTTTCTAGTGGCAACCTATTGTGAACAAACACTCCCCACTAAACGGCATTGATTCATATCTTCTTGTCTTCATTCCTTGGTTGATAAATTACAGGAATACATCTTTTTACCTGAATTCTTACAAATAGTAAGCGGTAATCCTTCCTACGTGCCACACTTACAGCGACAAAGCGTTGCAATGAGTTTTGCCTATAAGCTAAAGCACGCGGTAAGTAACGTACTAAGCTTTTTGAATAAATCTGAGACCACAATGACAATACAATTCTTGAAATCATGGAAAGTAGGTTGACGCATAGGAAACGGGTTAGTCCTTAGATGGTGAGATACTAAATTCTAAAAGTCTAGCAAATAACGTGAACGATCTCTCTGAATAAAATTCCGGTATGTTAGTGCTCAGTTTATTCAGTTCTCGGTATCTCGTCACATAGTATTTACACACTGTATTGCACTTCACGTAGTCTATACAGCTAGCAATTCATTCTATCTACATGCAATGTGAAATTGACCTCACCAGGAGTTAACCATTGAAAACAATCTTTCCACTCCTGCTTGCGTTCATCTACACAAAACACTTTCATCAACACCAATATGCTCACTGCTCATTTGTACATTAAATCTGGACGGCTTTTTCATTAAATGACTAATTTCTTTATTTCTAGCCTACAACAAAACCTCACTATATATCACGTGAACGTGGGAAATCCACGAGCGGTGGTAAGAGAGCAATTGTGTCCAATATGAACACTTATTAATAATATTCACATGTCAATTTTCCAATACTACATTTAAGCACTGACAAAATAATTACGACTACTACCAAATGAAACAAACTGGAAAAACTTACGGAGGATTACGAAAAACAAATTGTCCTGCATAGAAAATAACTATTCGCAGTTCTAGAATGTCAAGTTTCGCAACGATGATTAAGGGATATTTTGATTGAATCGCATCATAGCGTTTTTTGCTACAACCCAGCAAAAACTTTACAGCAGTATTTTCACTTTCAACTTGTTAAAATCTTTGCAGTATTTTTCTTCAAAATAGCCAATAATTAGCTCGTAAAACGTTTATATCCGTTACAGCTTGTTATATCAGTCTTATTCACTACACCGATATCGTGTTAATACGTACTGCATAGTTTAGAGGTAACCCGCTCACATTTTTGCTAGTCTGTTCAATGCTCTCGTGATCGTGCTTTATCCAATTTGTATTAATGTAGGTGTAATAACTATACTTAGGTGGAATCGCACACATGTGAACCAAACAAATTTGTGCAATTTTTGACCAAGTCGCGTCGTCACTGTTTGTCGAAAATCACTGTTATTCTTCTTGACATTTTATGCCAAACGTCGACGTTGTGTTTGCATGAAGTTAAACAATCGCGGCTAATTTTCTGTTATCGCAGGGTTCTACAGATTACATGGCAGTAATTGTTTGATAGTAGTGAATGATGAAAACGCAGAAGGCGTTCAAAATACATTAAGTAGTGCGTCTGACGACAAAGCTGGTCAATAAATAAAGTTAGTCTACATGCCGTGCGCTCCAGAACGGGTTCTATACGTGTTAAGAACACGTCGTGAACCGTTGACAAACCTGTTTGTATATGTATACAAAGTTACTCTCTTGTGCAATTTGTGGCGTGCCGCTGTTAAGGTGAAACTCATGAAAACATGGTATGACTGGGTGGTGGATAAGACTGCCGAGTAGGTTAGTTGTTCCGTGAATTTAGCATCGGTACAGCTGTTTGTAGACCAATGCGTAAAGGATCGTCGTATAAGTAGTGAAGTTTCTTCAATAAAAATTACAAAATGTTTGTTATTCACCTATTTCTTTTCAAAACAAACTGCATTATACATGTAATATATTGATTGTTCAAGTTGGGTATAATATACTAACACTTTTTCAGACAGAACGGGAGCATTTACCAAGAGAAAATATCATCGAGGGCAATTATCGGTAATTCTGTTTTTCGAAACTCACAATATCAAAAAGAAGCAGAACTTGTGTCACTCAAATCAAATTAATTGTTTCTATGTTATTTGCTAGATGATTATCACTAGGTTTGAAGTAGGGCACTGCCAATAAAAAACACAACGACGTCATCTTAATTTGCACAGCAAACGGTCTAGTATTTGTTAGTTTTGCACTTTTAAGAGCGCGAAGATACTTGTGTTTCTTACAGAATTTATATCGACTTGTAGGTTTAAAGTTTGCGTTCATCATTAAATTTTACTGCGTAAGTGAATCACACAATACTGGCTCTAGCATGCGTGGTGCAGTTACTACAATAAGCGTAGATTTACGTGCAGCATTAAGACTATACTGAAGAAATTAGTAATACTTATCTCAAAGTTTAACAGCTCAATTTTTCAGGCAGGTTTACGTAGTTATGTATAGATATTAGAATGTACATCCAAACGCATGATATACCATTTTCAAGTATATAGCTATAAATTGATCAGGTTGCTGAACGTTTTGTCTCAATTTAAATCTGTTATCAGAATAGTGATTTGTTTTTAAAGTTTATACTACCGACTACTTATATCAGTGAAGGCTTGCCGAAATAAACAAGACAATTTTAAACGGAACTTGCAGTGATTTGATTAATATACATATCGACAACGCAGCACTCCCTAAGCTTGTGCTGCAAAATGTACGACAGATGAACAACAGATATTACGTGCATTCTGCGAAGCATTGCCTCAATAGGGATTATACTCTCACTCATAAAGAATAAGTGTTTAAGCAAAAGGAAAAACCAGTAGGTGATAGTGGAAATTGTAATTAATTATACAATATCTTTGAATTCGTATCGAAACCATGAGCAATTTTCACTGTGCTTCATCGGTTTTGATTGAACACAACCTTCCTTGAGATGGTTGTAAGATAAGCGAAATTGTCACTTTTCTAATACGGTCACTAGCATGCTTGACATTTGTAGGAGTAGAACAGTCAACTTTGTACCTACGACTAACTATATTTCCAAAGAGCGATATAGACCACATCTTCAATGGTCACCTTCAAGACACTTTTGAATCACCGCGAGTTACTGACCGTCAACATAACGGAAACACTGCAAATATAAAAGTTTCTCGATCATACGGGAATCGATTGGTGACAAACGGACATATAAAGTTTCAAAAAGTGATCAGGATATATTCACTTATTACACAAACAACATCTAGCTCACGGATCCAGAATTCGAGTATGGAAGAGTGTGAGGGGATGATTGTCAAGGGAATTATGTAAAGTTGAAGCGAATTGGTAATACAGCTGATTGTAAACACTAAGAACATGCCATTTTTTAGTACTCTCGTTTGAACACGGTCCAGTTCTAACCAGTTGACGTTAAGGTAACTGGTTTCAAATTGTGGCGCGCAAAAGCCTCAACTTGTCGTAAATCTTAAGTAAACATAAAAGATATACGTAGCGATGTATTAAAGCGCGGCTAACCCCGAATTATACAGTACAATTTTCAGTTTCCAGACGAATGTGAGACTCATTTATTGAGATAAGACTAATGACATACGGTTTTATAATGTAGTATCATCGCTCAGCCTTGCTTGCCAAGAAACTCTTTAAATGTTTGCAACGCTTCAATTTATAGAGGTTGTACTCATCACGGTTGATGTTGAAATGAACCACGGAGTCAAAACTAGCCTAAGTAATTTTCAGCGAAAAAAACAATTCACGACTGTGTTGGTCATTAATTAATTGGTGGTTTCCAGTTGTCTGTCCATTGCATCCAGGACGAAATTTCACAAGGCAAAATGTAATCCAATTCAATGATTATTTCAAACTATTATTTATTTCGAGTCACGCATTGCGTAGATACTTCGTCACCATTCACACATGGAACAGCGATCCACTATCTTACTCGTATACTGATCAATTGTGGACCGATTTTCACTTCTAACGTGTGCGTCACTTTGTTTCCATTGATTTTCCTTGAACGTCGCCATACAAACGAAATTGTGGTGATACGTTTCAAGTGGTAGCAATGGACACAAAGACGAGGTATTCCACTTTCATGTGGAAAAAGTCATCTTACATCCAAAGTTTATTGCAAGTAAGTGATCTTTCATTCTTCTCTATTACCAAACATCGGATATACTTATTTTCACCAATTTTGTCTAGACTTATGCTTACGGGCTGCTCATCAGTAGAAGTAAACCTATTTACTAGTTTATTTTCCGTTCATCACCTTGCCGACAGCTTCGGACCAGACGGAACGTTGAATTCCTTATCGTGAATTGCTGACATCAACTACAGCTGTTTGATAACCTCACTAATTGTCTTACTAATAGCTGAACCTTGGATAGTTTTGACGTTTACCAATTGGTGCCTGCTTATTACTCTGCAGTTTCTATGCTGTAGAATTTTCGTCTATGTAAATAAAAGCCTGTAACCAGTGGATACCTCAAATGTTTTTGTCAGTTAATCGTTTGCAGCCTTCTCATCTACTGATATGCAAAACGTGTAGAATGCGACCAACATTATATTCAGTTTTTATTCGTGCGCAAACGAGAGGCTTAAAGGAAATTGATTTTCCATTAAATCGTAGCCTGATATTTACGACTGCAAAACAACAATCAACTGCTTTCAAATGGTGGACGAGTTGCAAACAATGTCTAATAAACATGAACAAATATATACACTATAACAATAAACCTTACGGTTATATTTCTGGATTATACACGTATATGTTTTTTAATCAACTGATTCTTTCTGAGCTAACACATAATTTGTACATTACTGTCTCACCGGGAATGTGAAGACTGTTATATGCTTCCGGATAATGCCCAACAAATAATCAAAACGCAGACAAACTTGCGTAAGACAGGCTTAAACGGCAAGTAAACTTGCAAATTTTCCCTTGTTCAAGCGTTCTTGAACGGTAGTGTCTGAAACTTGGCTGATAAAGTGTAATCTACGTTTTATTTTTAGACCAAAAGACGAACATAAACTATGACATAGCACTCGTGAAGTTGACAGGATCAATCCCGCTCAACGACAGCAGAGTCGCCGCGGTTAAGCTGCCTGACCTTAAGAAAGGTTACCATTGGCCACCTTACAATGCTCAGTGTGCAATTTCTGGGTGGGGATGTACAAGAAAAGATGGTTTTGGACAAGAAATAGCCCATGCTGTGTGGATGAAAACTATGGGGAAACAGGAATGTAATAACACGTATGATTTCCAATTCGAATGGAAGCCTGAAATGAGGTTCTGTGCCAAGCATTACAAAAGTGGTGGGGCTACCTGTTCTGTGAGTTTCGCATAATAATTAAAACTGCCACTTCCATCAGCCACGTGAACTACTATAAAGCTTTCGTGTATAATTTGTGTCACTGGTTACTGCAAACATGAATGATTGCTTAAGTATTTTAAACATTACGTTGAAATTTGCACCTCACTCTATTTGCTTCGAATGATTTTGGAATATGTTGATGATCTACAGATTTACTGTTGCTTCGTAAACACTGACGAGCTCTAATGAGAGCGAAACTCGAGTCTAGTGCTTCTTTTCGAAAGGGGCCGACTGAAAAGTCCATGAGAATGCGATAGCTCTAATCAATCAGGAGTGATGGTCAACCTACATGAAACACACAAAACACAGTCGAATACTTCCGTTGCAGTTCTGCAAAGCTAATTTGTGAAAACGAACTTTTTTTATTATCCTGCATCAAGAACTAACTTGTTCAAAGTTCATCAAATGATTTGAGACACACGCACCACATCTACAAGCTATACTTATGGAGATATAATGGAAGGATTCATAGGAAATTCGTTTCTGTAAATCGATCAGAGGGAATGACAACAGCTTGCTCCTCACAAAAACTGGGGGTGATATCGCAACTTGTTAATTACCAGTAATAAGTATCATGATTATTCCACATAGATCTATGGCTTGTTACAGAAATTGAAAGCGCAAGTATTGGGACAAATCTCTGCATTCACCACATGCTGAGGCCGTTAACATCTGCTAATTGTGGAAGGTATGCGTTGTTGGATGACATTACATGAATTATTATAGCCGATGTATTACGAAAATTTCAGTACGATATCGTTACTTTAGCCATTCTTGTTTCTGAGTCCAAGTTACAAAATGCTCATTTATTTTGGATGTCACATCATGTATATGTGATCTGAGTCCATTTGAATGAACGTGTCAAATTATAACCTATGTTCATTTATTAACTTACAGGGGGACAGTGGAAGTGGTCTAGTGTGCAAACATGGCTCGCAATACTATATTGTTGGCATTTTGTCAACTGGTAGTGGAGAACCGGAAAAACTACCATCGTTTTTCGTGAGAGTTAGCTATTTCCTGGATTGGATAAACCATATCATTCAAACAGACTGATTTCGCGTTTCTAAACGGTTGTTGGTGAACTGATGTAATGTGCGTCATTAAAATATAAACATTAACACAATTGACTTTTGCATCTGTTTTGCTAAATTTTATTGAAGAATATGTACACGTTGTAAAAAGATGGAATACCACAAGTGTCTTGGAACATTGGCTAAATTGTTGATACCCCACGGTTTTGTAATTACGTTAGCCAAACGTCAGTGCTTATTGATTCCCAACAACTTCCGCTGACCATTTCGCTCATTAGTCAACATACTTCCGTCTGACCACGGATATAACAATATATATTTGATGGTCAAATACAAAACGATATCAGTGGTTCTTTGGTTCACACGAGGAACATTCTTAATGATAGTGAAACACGTTCAACCACGTAAAGAACGTCACTATGGCATTTATTGACATTGTTAAAGTCATATGTTTGTTTGCGTTTAAAGAAATATTATTGATATGTAAGTGTTTTCCGTGATTGCGGATTTCTGAAATACTATACACTCCACCTGCTGTTTCAAAACGTAATTGATAAACTATTGAATACAAAATTTGAACTTGTTTATTTTTCTTAATTATAAAAGAATTAAGTTGGCTATTTTGCTCACGTTGATCTATGGGTTTTCCTATTTCGTGCATCTGCCGTTCCTGCATTAAAATATTTGACTGATGTGTGACAACAATCACAAATCTGGTTATGTGTTTCCGACGAACTCTGACTTTCAGACTCATATAACTTGAGCCGGCAAATCTTAGGAAAAAATTAAATGCCACTTAGTAGCTTGATGGTGACTGAGTTTCTGCACAGTTTCAGTCAATTTTTTTAACAGTAGCATAGACCTACGAATTCTGTTGAGTCAAAGTAAGAAACACCAGCAACTTGCAAAATGAGTTACAAAAACCGTCATGTGTGAGCGTTTTTTACTGCGACATTGGCTTCTAACTAACAATGACGTAAGTTGGTTTTTAAAGCAAACAATCCGAAGGATGGATTACATTTTAGTGGGTTAGAATAAGTCACCAAAACTAGGGACTGATAACGCTTTCTAACAGTTCTTTCGGAACACGTAGAGCTGGCTTGAATCAAAGGACGGTGACCGCCCCAACATACTGCAAGTATGTCGGACTGAAATGACGTACCAGAGCCCTGAGTGCATCGGTTGAATCAATAATGTGGCTTGTGGTCAAAAGGTGGCTACTGACTGCGTGTGTTCTACCAACATTAATTTTCCGTCGTAACACGGATTTCTGTAAATGTTGAGGCAGATGTAATTTTACCTTGTACTGACTGAATGTAAGTTTAAATGCAGTTATATATAAGCTGATAATCAAAGTGAGGTGTTACCGATGAACCGATCTTTAAATAAACGCAATGGAAGCCTCCCAGTTCAAACGGCTACACACAGTTTGGCTGCATTAAACGTTTCTAAATTCGAACTTCGCAATCGCTGTACTATTTGACGGATGATGTAACAGTTCTTAAAATTGTGACCTAAGTTTGTCCCATTTCTATATGTTGTGGTCATTTCTGTCGATGGTGGTTTTTGTCTATCACGTCTTTCTGTTAAATGTTGAGGATAAACATTTGCCTGTAGAACAGAAATGGTCAATTCTTGTCCCTCCGTAACACCTACCGGAGTAGAAATTGCTTTTCCCGGGGTGAGCAGCGGATGAACGTGTGTTCGTATATGTTGGACCTGTGTGAATGTGCAAAGGTCTGACTTTTGCCGAGCCGCACGGACTTTCTCTAGACAGACTTAGTTCAGATATCTTCTCGGCGAATTGTGAGTACATCTTCAAATGTTACACACTTGTTAGCCCCGATTTCACACGTAACCTCCAGGTTGGAACCGGTTCAAACTTGTAGTGTGCGTACAGAAACAATTATTTGTGAACCTAAGTCAGTCGTGGGCCTAGGTTACAGCGTGGGTCATTCATATCACATGATTGGACGTATTTTTCATTTTTTTTCATTTCCCCCCCCAAATACTTTGGTCGTTTATTCGAAAGTTTCCCGTGTTAATGGTTATCTGGTGCCAACAAGTCAATACGAAATGTTAACATTTATCAGTGTATTCATTTATTTATATGCCAATTCTCAGAGCACCCCATAATTTTCATCTGTAGACATAGTTCATTCTGGAGGGAAAATGAATGTTATTCGAACGTGGGCAGTGGTTGACGACACAACTGGCAGAGGGTAGTGTGTTGATGGATGTCAGCAAGAACGTAAACTACTTCTAACTATTCTTACATGTATTAGTCACCAAATGAGGGGATCATCCCTAACCACACGCGACATGCAGTGGGAGTTATAGACCTCTGCAAAGTACCGCAATTTTACTTACTTAATCCTACTAACCGTGAACACAAGGTAAACGGGTGCAATTAGCAACGTAGCCAACTCGCTGGCTGGTAGGCTGTGTCTGCCTTCCACATCTTCAAGTTAAACTGGAGATGATTAACCCTCCGATGAAGTGGAAATTTTGAACCCCGTATACTTTCTCCGTTCTCTCTTACTGAACGACTTTCTTCTTCCGGAATTCAAATATCCAGCCTTCTCATAAATCAACTCCGTAGACTCCGTGCCGTCGCACGTTTTAGCATTGTATATGGATCGGACTTCATTGGACGTACATCTGGCTGCAAGCATTCTCGGAACGGCTAACTCTCTACACGTTTGTTCTACTTCTTCACCAATGAGAACTTAATGGTTGATAGTCTACAGGTAGACGCGCTACTGAGCTTGAGTTATTAGACAGTATTCTTATTTGATTTCATCTGTAGCACCAAACCGTTCGACGTTGTTACGCAGAACTATAGAACACTTCAAGGGACACGCTTTAGCCCGCTGAGTTTGTACTTGACTTCGCAAACATAGGATGACTCCATTATCTTCCAGCCGGTTGATGGACTGTGTACACAAGTCACTGTCGCCCTCTTCACAACCGTTACTTAATATACACTACTAATTTTCCATCAATTAAGCTGCTTCATCGTGTCTTGGGGTCAATCCTGAATAAATGGTGCTTGTGGAAAACTATGGATTATTTGAATTAGAGGTAAACCCGGATGAACATCAATCAATTTTTAAACAG